>VWZP01007108.1:430212-613212 GCA_013396995.1 Dicaeum eximium
GGGCCGGGGGGGGGGGGGGGGGGGGGGGGGGGGAAATATGTTCACCCTCCCTAGCAAACACTGGCCAAAAGAAAAAGCTCATTCCTGAATTGCCTTCAACACTCTTGACAGGGGAGGGCAAGGGCAGCCTTTCTGGTCGTAAATAAAGCTCTTTGCTTCTGAAATGTGAATTGTTTACATCAGACAAGCCTCAGTTCACAAGGGTGCAGATGTCCAGCTTGCAACAGTCTGCACAAGGCCAGAGCTCTTTCTAAAGATATTCTGTACATAAGAAGAGGTTCCTTTTTTGTGCAGGAGTCAAACACCATTTGCACATGCTCATGAGCTTTGTGAACAGCAGGCAGGCTGCCCTTTGGGGGTTCACCTGCAGAGGGATGCAGATTGCTTGAGCTGGTGAAGGAAACAAGGCTGGGGATACGTGTCCCTCCTTAAACTTTAAAGAAGCAGTTTCAAAGAAGCGCTTCCAGGCAAACAAGCCTTCACACTTCTTGCTAACAAATGCTGACACTAAGGGTGTGGGAGATGTTACCAAGTCTTTCCTGTGCCTTAGCAGGAACATTGCTGGGGCATCTGGCCCCCAGTGTGTGCATGGGAAAAGCCTTCCCAGCCCGCTGAACACGGGGGTGCTGCTCGGTCAGAGCGTGGGCACGGCGGCAATCGCCGTCTGTGGGAAGTGCCACAGCAGGGAACAGGAAACAAGGACACGCTGCAGAAACACCACCAGTGTGCACGGAGAAACGGAGATGCTGGCATGCATGGCTGACATCAATCAGAGATAAAAGTCTGCCGCTGAACTTGGTGAGAGCAGGGCTGAGTGTTCTCCAGGTTAGTGTTGGATGGGGCGGTGATGATTTCCATTGGGGGTTACAGTTAACCTTGCTCTGGGCATGGAAGGGTGGCAAAAGGCATTTCATATGCTGTGGATGAGCACCAACTTCAGACCTGCAGGCTTGGCTTAGTTTAGAAAGCTGGAACAACTGTGAACATTGTCAGGCCAAAGTCAGGATTTCTACTGCCTGTTGAGACCATTACAGACTCAGACCTCTCTTCTGTGAGCAGCTCAGAAACCTTGAAGTAACCTGGAAGTCTGCACATGGAAGATGTAAATAACTTACAAATCATGGCCTAAAAATAGAGATCTCTAAGACCCTGCAGGCTGCTCACCAAACACCAACTGATTTGCTTGCACAGCGTGAAGGGGTCACTAAACAGCAAGCACAGGTTTCACACAGCAGCCACTGAAAGGCACTTCAGGTGACATTTTATTTTCCCTCCAGTGATGTTCTAAAATGTCGGCTCCTGCAAGTCACCTGGAGCTGGGAAGCAAGGAACAGGGGATGTGAGCTTTCCAAAAGATTTGTCTTTGGGGCTGAAATCTTATAAGCTTGGCACATGTCAAAAGCTGGCTTTTTGGCAAGAGTTTGACACCGACTCCTTCCAATCTGCTTTGAGGAAAAAAACCAAAAATGTTCTGCCTGTCAAAAAAATACTGACTCAATTCTTCTTTCCTCTGCACAGGAATGGTTGAAAGAAGAGGAGCACTGGACTGCTGAGCTCCCTTGAGAAAATCAGGATCCCTGGCTCGTTTCTAGGAATCACTTGGTGATCTCCAGATACTCCACAAGTAAGGTAGGTTTCTGTATTATCTTGCACTATGGGTAGACTGGCAGGGAGCAGAGCTTGCTGCACACTCCTGGGGGTCAATGATGGTGAAGAGAAGCCCACATCACTTTAGACCAGTGATCCATAGTCGAGGTCTGTCTATCCAAGGGTTGCTGTGCTGGAATGCTGCAGTGGGGACCTGATCCATCTGTCCCCATAACTGATCCATCTGATCCTGATCCATCTGTCCCCTTAACTGGAGCTGTGCTGGTACTTGCCAGATGCAGCTTCACAAGACACCACAACCCTGTCATCTTTAAGGACACAAGGAGTCTGGCAGGCAAGGAATATGGAGAATACAAAATGAAAGATACCGGAGATACCAAAAAATATCCCATGTTTACAACTTGATCCAAAGTGGATATTAGACAGTAAATGAACTATTATTTTTATTTCTTCTCCAGTACATAATTTGTGTCAACCAGCAAAGAGTTACAATATTATTAAACTGTTGAAGAGCTTTCTTGTTTGGCTGCATTTTTCCCTCTGCCTTAACTCTGATGCCTTTCAGGCATGTAACGGCCTGGGCAGCTAAACTCTGCCTTTTGCAAGTAGCAGATAGATAAACACAGATAAAATTTGTTGCTGAACAGAATTCAATCTACAGCTCATCGACAGCATTGACTGTTCTTTAGCTGCCAAATTCCAGGCAGCAAAGCAAGAAAAAGGAAAGGAAATTAATGTGACTTGAAATAAATAAACCCTCAAAACCTTTCCCTGGGGAACACAAAGAACCAGAACTGACTGACTCCTTTTGCTATGGTCATTACATGGAAGGCACTAAGATGTGCCATTAGATCTCTAGGGACTGTAAGGGGAAACAGCTTTCCAAGTGTCAGGGCTCCAAACAGGATACAGCTTCCCAAATTCCCAGCTCCTAACTTAGCCAGGGCATAAGCAAATCTCTCACCACATTTTCCCACTATGGTAACATGTCAGGTCCATGAAAATGTCACTTTACTCAGCTGTTATTTACAGCTATAATGAAAGATCTGGCTGAGTTATTTGACACACATCTACATTCTCTGCTCTAGAAGATAAGCAATATTTGTTTAACAGACCATTTATTTTCCCAATATCTGCACGTATTGCACATTACGAGTAATTTATACCAGAGCCGGATGAGATTATATTGGGAGGTGATAACAGTAAATGCAAACCTCAGGTAGAAAGCAAGGCTTTATTATTTCAAAGAATTACATCCTTCCTGCTTATCTCCCTCTTTTATTTTAAGTGGGAAATGTGTGCTGCTTTGCTTATTGTCCACAGGGTTACATAGGGACACAACGGAAATTCAACAGCTAGAAGACATCACCCTCAATGTCTTTCATCAGAGCCACACTCTGCAGAGATTATGAGATCCTGATGCCTGCTTCCCTGATCTGCCCAGAAGGGACATCTGCCACATCAGGTGAGGCCAATCAAGCGAGGCCCAGAGCCATGCCCTGTCCCTCACCAAGGAGGAAGAGGAGTGGGTGCCTATCCAGAACTGGATGGGGCTGAGGGACAGGGAACAGCCAGGTGGGATTAGCCTTTGCCAGGAGAGGACACAGACTGGAACTGCAGCTGGGGGAATTCCTGCAGGATCCAGCCCCGTGGAAGTGGCTCAGAAGTGGGTCAGGATGCCAGGCTGCCAACAAGCCCTGAGGCAAACCCTGCTGTGGTGCCAGATGGTTGCCTTGCTCCCTGCACCAGCCTGGGGCTGCCCCAGAGCTGCAGGACCCACAGGGCCTCAGGAGTCATGTCCCCAGAGCTGCTGGCACCTGCAGGGACTCGGGAGTCACGTCCCCTGCCTCGTGTGAGGGCTGCAAACTGGCTCAGGTCGGGGTGCTGGGCCTCCTTCTCACGTGTGCTCTCACTGTAGGTGTTGGCAGGTATGGAAATTACCTATGGAAAACCTTTGATGGCCACATTCCCCACCCAGTCCCTACAAGACATTGCCCCATTCCTGAAGCACTTTCAGTGCAGGATGAGATGCTGGCTTTGTGACCCCTTTTTTAAGGGGTCTTCAAAATGCCGCACATCAGGAAGAGATGTTCTGGGTTTTTGGTTTTTTTGGTTTTTTTTAATATGAGCCATTAATCCAACAGGGTTGGCACAAATGCTGACTTGGACCTCCGTTGTTGTTTGTGCCAAGGGGCAGGGTCTCCTTCTCCATACTTGAGATAAAGCTGGAATCTCCTCTCACAACCCAAGAGTGATTCTGAATTATTCTTGCTGCTGAATGTAAGTAGAAATTCCCTACATCCCTACAGCTGATTCACTGGGATATACTCCCACAGAAGTCAGTGCTCACTGAGGCAGGTTGAGTGCACAAGTCTTATCAAGTAAGAGGAATTCACTGCAGTGGCAAAAGCTCCTTTTGCTGTTGGGAAGGAACATAAATTCTGCTGCTTCAAGAACACACAGTGGATAGTTCTGCAGATGAATGTGAGCTCGATGTCCCCTGATATCCATTTGGAGTTGTGTGATGCAAAGCACTTACTTCAGCACAGTCCAAAAGCAGTTCTTCTAGCCAAAATCTGTATCCCAGGGCAAGAACAACAGGGGAAGCTCTAAGCAGATATGGGTACTTTGATGTCATTTCATTCCCCATGCTTTCCGCAACTGCTTCTTTGTGCATATTATTAGGATTTATTTTGTTGTATTTCTGTTCCTTTTGACCCAGCTTTACAGACACAGTCTAGAGAATTCAGTAACCCAAGTAATAAGAAACAATTTAATAATGTTTCAGATTTAAAAGGCAGAACTAGGTAAAAGTCACCTTCTATTTTCCTTAGGATATTTGCACTTAAGCACAAAACACTTGACAAATTCCCTACATGGACTTTATTTGAAGAAATAAAAGCCAATTTATCCTGCACTACAAGTAAAATGAAAAAAAAAAAAGTCCCTAAATGGTGTTGAACTTGTGGTATTTATGACTCTGGCCCTAAATTGCCTTTCATATTTTCTTGGATCCCAAAGCTGTTCCCAAATTGGCTGGTTAAATGTGAATAAATGGTGCATTGTCTTTGAAACAAAGTTGTGCTTATTAAAGAGCAGAGAGTTTACTTTTTCAGAGTCACAGTTAATAACACAGAGCAGAGAGAGCACAGATTTTACACACAAGAAAGTCTTCGATAAGGGCAGGCAATCTTTTAGTCTGAATGAGAAGGGCTGTCCTCAAGCTGAAAAACTTTGTAACGTATTTCTTAAGTTGGAGCAAAATAGCTGACTGCAGAAGAATGCAACTGGGTTCTGACTGGTGGTTTGATAGTTCTGCAGCAAATAATAGTATGAAATACTTCACTCAGATCTGGAATGTTGTTTCCTTCACCTGACAGCAATTTATTGTAACTGTACATGCTAGAACCTTGGCTGTTGGTGACTGAGCTTATATATGGTTTTATAGTATTCCAACACAAAGAGTGCAGGTTGTGTTCCTGGCTCTGACATGTTTATAAGCAAAACAAACACTAACAGGCGATTAAAAACAGCATTTCTTGGTGTGCAAATAGGTGCAATTATTGATTTGCCAATTCTGCGTGCTCTGATGAACAGCAGAGGAATAGACTTAAACAGAAGCACATTCATGGGTTGTGTAACTGCTCACAGATCTGCAAGCCCTTGTAAAATGGCAAAATTAAAGCTAATTAGACACTGCAATTTCGAAGTATGAAGCAAGCAGTGCTCTTCATATTTTTCCTGCTTTAATATCAGCTGCAAGTACAGTATTTGCACAGTGGAAATGAAAGAAGTGAAACTCTCTGTAGTCAAATAGAGTGAAAATTCCTATTTACTTCATTATTTTGCTGTGAACCAAACAGAGTTATAGAGCAGAGCCCAGCACCACTCCAAATAATACAGCCCCACTGGTTTCGGCATTTGGATCCCTGCAACCTTCTGTACCTGCTAACAGCATGGAATTCCATACATTCCCAATGTATGGAACCCATACTCTAAGCAAGAGCCCAGGGTTACCCTTGCAATGTGATACAGAATTTGGAAACATTTACAGTGTGAGTTTTTCTGAAGTGTCTAAAATGTTCATTAATGATCAAAACAATTGAAAAACTTAACTATACCTTATACAGATCACAGAATACCTTTTTTCTCTATAGGAGTCAAGCACTAAAACTCTCAATCCTAACAGCCCATGAACTGAAATAAATTTTTTCATGTTCTTTCTTCTTCAATATCTAAGTACTTTCTTGGATGGTGTGGTGGCCAAGTGTCATATGACTGGGAATGGAGACTGTTATATCCCTATTACAAAGTTTTGCAGACACCTCCACCTCTGCTGTTTTTTGGTCCAGCAGCCTTCACTCACCTTCTTCTCCCATTTTATTTTACAGACACATAGCAACAGCCTGATCCTGCCAAATCAGAGGTGTGTGGGTAACTTTGTACATAAACACTCCCATCGAGATGGCACACACGCCCAGGCATCTGCAGGTAAGGCTCTGTATTAGGAGCTGTGGCATTAGCAGGGTTCAGATTTGACTTCCATAATAAGCCCTCACACCCTCTCCACTGTGAGGAGTCATTGTTCATGGGGAAAGTTTTGGCATGTTAAGGAGTAAAAGGCAGTTTTCAGTAATATGCTCAAAAGGCCTTAGAACTTGAGAAAGTGCACGAGGGTGTGAGGAGTCATTGCAAAATGTCCCTATGGGAAAGAAGTCTTTGAATTGTCATTACGCCATAGGTAGATAAATTTTTCTCATGGAAATATTTGTGCTGCAGTTTTCATTCCATATAGAAGCCAATTAACCGCGTTGAATACACCTACAAACATCTTTTATACGTGTTTAAAAAAAATTTTAAAGAGCCCTGGGGAAGAACTTTCATCATCCTTTAAAAACCTCCGCCACCATTGCTTATGCTCTGAACGCTGTGTTTTAAAAACGGGTTTTATAGCTCAGGGACAGAAATAAACAAATAAAGCAAAATAATAGTCATCATAAATCTACCCAGGTCCTACTCCACAGTCAAGCACTTCACTGGCACTGCATCAGGCTGCCCGAGACCGGAGGTGCTCTGCCAGCTGTCTGAGCTTGCAGACCGCTACCCCCAGCTCCGCGGACAAACCTTTCATGCCACAAAGCCCCGCTCGAGCAAAGGGCAGCGGCACCCAGCCCTTCCCAGAGCCTGCCCCGCAGCAACACATCCCTACCCTGCCCCAGCTAAAGGGCACTTTTGTCTTTCTTTCAGCCAGGGCTCCAGCAAACGTGCCTCCACGCTCCTCACAAACCAGATGTGGGATGCCAGGGCGTAATGATGGCTGGGAGCCCGACGCCCCTGCCTCGGTCCGGACGGATGCAGCTCCAACCTGTACGTACCCGGCAGAGCAGTGACACTGAGAAACAATTACACTTTTCTGTTCCGAAGGTGGGCAGGGGAGCTTGGTTCAGACTTGGGTTCCACTCCCACATCGCTATTAGAGTTCACCCAGCCAAACTGCCAACACTCTGTGAGTGTATTCAAAAATCCTGCCCGGCACTGGGCCAAGCCCTGCCTGGCATAGCAGCGGCGCTGCCAACACCGGACCGCAGCCGCCACGGGCAGCCCGGAGTGCCCTCGGCCGGCGAGGGGCACTGCGGGGGGAACTCAGCGCAGGGGTGCCCAGGCAGCGGCCACAGGCGCCCTCCTGCCTGCCCCCCGCTCCGGGGCTCGGCCAGCCTTTTCCCCGCGGGGCCCGGACGGGACAGAGCCCGGTGCCCGGGTTTGGCTCTTACCACTTTGCCGTCCTTGGCCTCTCGCCGGTGGCCCGGGGCCGGGGGCTCCGCACCGCCGCTGCCCCCTGCTCGGCCCTCACCGGGCGACAGGGAGTAGAAGGGGGGGCTGGGGCTGGGGGGCAGCCCCGAGTCCGGACTGTCCAGCAAGCCTTCCCGGCTCTTCTCCTTCAGGCTCTCGTCCATCCCTTGCAGCTGGAGGTGACCTACCATGTCTGGGGGACAGCGAGGGGGCCGCGGCGGGAGAAAATCCTCCAGCGCCGCCCGCCGCGGAGGGAGGGAAGGGGAAGGGAGCCCGGGGGGCCCCTCCTGAGTCCCGAGCGCCGCTACCAGCCCGCCGGAGCCCGGTGCTGTGCGGGGCAGCGCCAGCATCAGCCAGACCGGGGTGTCCCGGCCGCCTCCCCTCCACCGCCCTGGCCCTGCCCGCCCGGCCGCCCCCGCCCTCAGGCGTTCCCAGGGGAGGGAAGCGAAGCCCGATCCCCCCGCCCAGCCCCGCGGGGACGCGGCCGAGTGCGCGCGGCAGCGGCCGGGGCGGCCCCGCCGGCAGGGAGCGCTGGGCGCGGCGGGGACGGGACCGGGACGGGACCGGGATGCGCCGCGCTCGTCCACAGCCTGCGCCGCCCGCGCCTCCCGGCGGCTCATTTATCCGGAGAGGGTGGGAGGGAGCCGGGGAGCGCCCTCCCCTTCCCCCGGCCCCCCAGCTCTGTCCCGGCCGCGCGTTCTCGGGCGCTTCCCAGGCACGGAGCGCGTTCGGCGCCGCCCGCCCACCCTGTCCCTCCTGAGGGGACGCGGCAGGCCCCGCGCAGGGCGGCGGGAGAGGGATGTCCCCACACACCTACCCGTGGGCTGTGGCTGCCCTCTGCTCATTCCCTCACTGCTGTCCCAGTTTTCCCTCAGTTATGTTCATTTTCCCCTGCGTTCTGATTTTTGTCCCTCTGTATGCTCCAAGGCTGGGAAAGGGGCCTCGCCACATACAACACGCCATCACAGGGGCACAGCTTCCCTCCACTCATTCCCTCACTGCTGTCCCAAGTTTTCCCACACACAGAGCTGATTTCCCCATCAGTTCTGATTCTCATCATCCTTTTTTCACCCCCACCCCCCCCAAAGTAGCCTTTCCCCTCAGTGTCGTGGCTTGTGGGCACAAGGGAAGATACTTTCCTCTCAAGAACCATCATCCCTCTTCGCTTCGAGGTGGCAAAGGGCAGCTTCACCAAGGCAGCAGGTCACCATGGCAGTCTTGGCTACCAAGGTGCACAAACCTGCCATATCCCCTCATGGCAGCCCTCACACCTCCTGCTCCCTCATGCCTCTTTCTTTGGCTCCACAGCTTCTGGTCCACAACTGCGAAGTCGGCCTCGCTATCCTAGCCATTGTGTGGTCAAGGCTACTGTAAACACCATGGAAGGGAATCCCAAATCACAGCACAGCCTCTAGGCAGGAGAAGCAGCACGTGCCAGAAGCACTGCCAGCACGCAGGGGAATGGTGAGTCCAGATTAACCCCCAGGGTTCAGAGAAGCAGCAGTGGTTAAACAGGTCAGGCTGGCTGAAGCCAGCATGGTCATTTGTTGCACAATAACCGGTTGAGGCTAATGTTACCTTGTCCACAGCCCTGGCTGTGTTTTTCTCATCATGTTTTCTGTCAACATAGAGTCTAGACTGTGAGAAATCTGGGGCAAGCCCACTCATATGGCTCAGCTCCGTGGAGCTTTATTCATGGCAAATAGGTTTCCATGGGAAGCTGTTGAAATCCAGCTGGCCTTGTCTTGGTCCGCGTTATTGGCCTAGCACCCAGTGGGATGAGACTGTGTCTGTGCTACAAAATGGACAAACACAAAGCTTGTTGTGGCAACGAATGAAAATGTGAGGGGTCTGATACTGTACCTAGTGATAAAGGCTTCACACCCAAACCACAAAGATGGTTCAAAGTCCTTGGAAGTTGGGTTGAGTGCCCCCACTGTATCCTCCTGAGGGAGCAGGTCCCACAATGTGTTCTTACTCCAGTCAAAAGGAAAGGCTAAGGATGCCCAAATCCACCTTTGACTGAAATGAGGGGCCCTCCTCAGAGTGACTGAAGCGATTTGTATGCACTGAGCTGTGCAGAGGAATGTCACTGATTTGTAAATGTCAAACAGGCACCGAGCAGCCCACACACGAACCTCAGTGAATTCTTACCTCTGACCCGCTCGTCGGCTCCGGCAGCTGCACAGGCGGATTTAGAGCCCCTTACTGTAAGGGCTCTCATGTCTCACACAGGCTATGGCTGATCTGAAAATGTCAAAGGGGACTGAAGGTCAAAATTTCCATAAATTAGTCCCTGGCTTGCTACCTATCACGTAATAGGATTCTCTGGCCAGTTAACACTGTGAAGTCAGGCACTGAGCCCAGCAGTTCCCGTGCAGCCCAGTTCCCCTGCCCCTCTCCTGAACTGGCTCAAGACCATGTGTGCAACGGGAAGGAGTGTCTTCAGAGCTGCTTTCCTCCTCGGAGAAAAAAGGAGCAGGACAAAGAGACACTGGGCAGGGGTGAGTGCACTGTCCTTTCATCCTAGAAAGCCCTGTTTTAACTTGGGGAGCAGTCAAGAGGAGACTGGTTGTTTTGTTTCTTGTTTTGAGAAATCTGCAAACCAATCTTTCCCGGACCTAAACAATGTATGTTTCTAAAGGTAGATTTCAGTACAACATGTGTTCAGCTCAGAAGTGGTTGTTATGGTTTAAGAGTTGCTGAGCTCCAAACAGCTGAAGACATGAAGCACTGCTGAGCATCCCTCAGCACTGGTAGGGATGTTGACTTCGCCTATGAATGGCAAAACTGCTGCTGGTTCTGCAGGGTGTGTGTGCACACACCTAATGTTGATAATGTTATTATGGTTGTTGTTGTTCTGCAGCAGATGCCTGTGCTCTGGTGGTATTATTGTTATGATTAGTAATCTGTTTAAAGTCAGTAGTGGGTTGCTCACCCAAGTTGGAGTGCTCTTGTGTAAAGCACAGGGCAGGCAGGTGCTAAGAAATGCTCCTGTCCTGATGGTTGTGATTGAAATGACTCAGACTTTGGTCAGAGTCCTCCTGAAGTCACAGTATCTTGCTCTTGGCCAGTGAAAATCAGCCTGAATGGAAACTGAGTGAAGGATTCAGTGTCCAGACACAGGTGTATATATGCTGTGGTAGAATTACCTCTGGTGAAACAGGATTTAAATATTGCACAGTGCCCTATCGAAGGAGAAAAGGAGAAAAACAACAAAATTTTCAGCTGAGGCCATGTTGCTTTACTGAAACCCTCCATAGTTCAGCACTTCTTAATTTACTGGAAGGAATCACTAGGGACTGGTACATTCCTGTGTCTTGGCTTGGGAAAAGGGAAACTGGACCCTTGTGTGTATGGTGGGACAAGGAGGAAGGAAAAGGCTGGAGAGGAGTTTTTTGAAGCAGCTGAGTAGAGACAAACAGGTGCAAGCACAGTGGTACAAGGGCAGCAGTGTGAAGGCACAGCCTGGGGGAGAGTGGTCTCCACTACCAGCACTATCTCCAAGGGAAAAACCCTGCCTAGCTGTGAATCTGAGCGTAAACCAACTGCAAATAAGGAGTAGGGCCTCTCCATGCTTTTATGAGTCCTCTGCCTTCTGTTTTCCTAGCTATTCTCTTCGCTAGATTGGAGTACTTCAGGAATCTGCCGTCCCACAGACATGGTAGAGAGTCAGCATCACGTGCTAAGTTTCCTTCCACTGCTGCCAGGCTTGAAAGACAAATACAGTGAGGGAAGAAAGAGACAGGATACAAACACCTACATCAGGACTTTTTCTGAAGCAGGCTGGGTGGCAAAACAGGAAGAATGCTAGGAATGTCCATTCTGGTTCACTGTCGAACCCGATCCTTGAGAACACCCACAGTGTAACTACAGTCCCAGTAAGAATGGCTCGGGCCAGGGTTGGATGTAACTGTGCTCTCTGGTTCCCTCCAAAGAAGAGCAGCCTTCCCTCTCTGCCATGGGCTCCTGACCATAGCAGCAGCATCACTGAAGGGAATATGACCACAGAGCAGGATCCAGGTACATCAGACCCAGACCGCCCTTGCCTGCCACACTGCAAGTTGTTCACCTCAGCCCAAAATGATTCAGAGTACCAAGGCAGCAAACCACTGCTCACTGCACAGGTCCAGATGTGATACAAAGAGCTGGAAACCACATGCCAATAATGATTAATTTTGCAGTGTGGCCGAGTTCAAATCAAAGGAACCTTTCTGCCTGAAAAGCAGAGGCTATTTATCAAGAGATAAAATCACCTCCTGATAGGTCTACTCGTTTATTTTTAGGCAGCCCCTACATCAGAAATTTTTTCAACCTCGACTCCCAGGTCTTGGCTGTCTGCTCCAGTGAAGGCCACAGCCCCCTCAAGTGATGGCTGCACCTGCTCTGGCCCTGCTACCCTCACCAGACAAACAGCCCTCCTAGCAGTGACTTGGAACAAACTGTCTGGCAGGAAACAGGAATGAAAAGCACAAGAATCTCCTTTTCTGGGGTCAGGAGTGCCTGTTCTTGGCAATAAATCAAAGGAAGCAAATTTCCTTTGAATAGCCTGGATTGAACAAAGACAGTCCATCTCCCAGACAAGGCAGTAGACTTTTTGACTGCAGGAAAGAAGGATGATCTTTGAAGAACATGCACAGGGTTGTATGAGAATGCTGCTTTTTCATATTCAAATCTACACACTGCAGTGTGTAGATTTGTGCCACAATCGAGACAAAAAACCCCAACTGAACACTGTATTAGAGAGTGAGCAAAGGCTCTGGAGCACAGAAAAATTATCAAGACTTCTGCTGACCCTGCTTGCCTTTGAGTAGTGTGCCACATGATGAGTATTCAATTGCCTGTGGTGTCCAGTCAGAATTTGCTGATATTGTTACATACCTGAATGAAAACACACCTCCCTGCCTTACTGCCCCAGAGAAGGAGCTGCCTGTTATCCTGTGAAATTTCCTCTGCTTGTCTGTCAGGGCTTCTGTGCTGTAATCTTGGAGGATAATCAACAGAGAAACCATTCATAAATCACAGCAAACAGAAAAGACGCCGATAGGGTCTTAAATTTCAAGCCTGTGAAGCCATCATTTCAACAATGACAGTCAAAGGGGAGATTAAGAATTCTTTTACATGGAAAAGTTATTCTTGGAAGAGCAACCCTCTCTTTGGTTGCCTGTAACTACAGTCATGTGGATTTGATTTTTACATGGCCCTTCTGCCCGCTTGCAGGGAATGCTCTGCAGCCCCAGCGGGTCTGTTCTCGCACCGAGCTGGCGTGTGGAGGGACAGCAGCAGGACTGGAATAAAGCATCACAAATGAAGGATTTGCCCAGTGCTAGCAGAGGCCAAATGGGCTGCCTGTTTGGGAGGCAGTGGCAAGATGTTCCAGACTCCTCTTGGCTCAAGTCCACCATGCCTCTGGGTCCAACTGCAGAATGGGACTAAGACTGGTGCCTTGTTTTATGGTGCAAGTAAAGTATTTGGAGATTAACTGTACTTTCACCTCATGGTGTTTAAAGCTGTGAGGGTATTGTGAAGTCTGTTGCCAAAAAGGGAATGCAGGGCTGGATTAACACCCCACCTGGAGGGCAGGTGATTTCTTTCTGATCCAAATGGACCAAGTGCTGTGCTAAGAAGAAAGGAGGGAGACTGCATAGTTCTTCCCTTCCCTTCCCTGCTGTGGATGTTGACCAGCAGTGAGAGCCTGAAGAAGATGTAAGGGGAGCAGAGGAAGAAACACCAAGTGGGGTAATACAGTCTGTATGCATCTACTGTGCTTCCTTCAGATACTCTTCAATTTAGAGTGGAAACAAGGTGGCTCTCTGCTGGTTTGTTTACTCACCCTGATTTCTAGACATACACGGTGCTTCCTACTTCTGCTTTTCTAGCCTGCTTGTTCTTGAGACAAGCAAGGGAAAATATCACAGCTTCTGTTCTAAGCATGATTAAAGAAGAAGAAGAGCACACCAAAAGGTACTCTGAAGAATTAAAAACTCTTTGAAAAAGCAAGTATTTCATAGCTTAAGATTTTCTGGATTTTTTTTTTTATGGAAGAAGCATGGATAACTGAGGATAACTCTCCCCAAGAAAATAAAACACATCCTTTTTTTTCAGATTTTTCCTGTAAGCTATCCTTTAAAACACAGGACCAGAGCAGAGATGTAAAGCCTCACTGAACAGCTTAGAGATTAAATTCTTGACTCAACAAATAGGTGTCATTATAAGAACTCTTAGAGTTCGTAATCTTGGCTAGCCTGTTGTGATAGTGTTGTGTCTCTTTGATTTATGACACATTATTCCCTCCTGTAATGTCTAACATTCAATGGCACATTTCTTCTCCAGCTATCCACCCCATTTAGCACATTCATAAAGCTTGGAAGGCCAGCAACAGCTCTCAAATTGCCTGTTGGGATGGGGCACGTTGAAAACGGCATGACGCAGTGACACGTGATGGACAGTGGGGGAGATGGTCTCTTAGCTCTATTTCCTCCTGCTCTAAATCAGGTATGACATGAAAGAAATTATTTGGCACCATATGGTGACCTGAGGATTGGAAGGCCGTCTTCTTCCAAGAGCAGTAGCTGTCAACCTGTCACTTGTGGAAGAAAACCAAGAAAAGCAATTCTAGTCAGCTTAAATTCACTGCAGAGGAGCTGCGTTGCTGCTGGGAGTCTACAAATGTGGGGAAAAAAGGCAGAACTCACTGTCCTAACTTTTCAAGTTAAAAGTCTTTGGTTCCCATGTCTGAGCTGATACCCCACTGAAAACCAACCTGAGCATCTCTTCTAGTGAGAGTGGGAGCTGAGAATGGAGCCTTCCTGAAGGATATTGGTCCATAGATGCTGTAACTCAGTAAATTCGTTGTTGGAGGTCATTTGCTGAAAAGTCTCCTACTTGTTTATCCTCATCAGCAGGCTCTTACCAGATCCCTCACACACAGCCCTGCTCTGGGGCTGTCTAGGGGTGAGCCTGGACCACTGGGAATCCACTCAGCCTTTTCTGATTTCCGTAATCAGAGGCAGAGAGAGCCTGACCTCTGTGTGGTGCTCAGAGGGGCTGACCTGGGTACCTCTCATCAGTGCTGCCCGTGCTGTATCCAGCTGCTCAACAGATGGGGCTGAGCCAAACCCTGAGCCAAACCCCCAGCATGTGATTCAGGCTTGGGCAGGCTGGGCAATCAAAGCTCTCTGCATTCACTGAATTGCCACCAAGGTTTCAGCATTGGTTCATGGCCAAGTGTGGTCACCTGTCCCCTGGCAGCTGGGCTGAGACCGCTGGAGTCATCAGCTAAATTACCTTGAATTGAAGACATGCAGACTTAAAGCTCTGCAATCCAGTTCCCATTATGCACCCAGCTCCCATTTCCTTTCGTATTTCTTTTATAGAAAAGTAACAGGAAAAGCTATTACTGGCTTTATGAAATGTAAGTTCATACAATGTTTCCTATAAGACTTCAAGCAACTCCTTGTTAAAGCAGATAAGTTAATCTGTCTTTTGATTCAGGTCACAGTACGTTTTCAGCTTTAAATCACCACAGTGCAGTAACTAATGGCATTTGCCATAGGAATGATGTTGAAAAAACAAGGAATCTGGGCAATTACTAGATGTATATTCCTGGTGAAAGCAACCCACGTAAAGACAGTGTCAGGGAAAAGGATGATTGATCATCTGGATTTTGCTCCCTTGTGTTTTCTTGCCCACTTTCTCCACACTGTGCTATTAACTGTTGCACAATTATCGTAATGAAACCTGCCAGCAGACTTTTCTGTGTGAGGAATTTGGGCACTGTCAGGAGGGGCTCAGCAGGGCTTTTTATCCATGGAGGCTGAAACTGCACACCCAGAGCAGTACAGCCCCTTCAGGCATTCAACTTGCAAAAATACCAAAGTAAGAGTTTTACCAGAGTTGGGTTTTTTCCCACTTTGAATTCTTTATAGAATGCTGTATGTTCCAGTCTTGTCTCAGAGCTCATTAAAGTCAATGCAAAGACTTTTGGTGACTTTATTTAGCAGTGTCTGAACCCTAAAGCTGATCAAAACTCCCACTAAACTGTAAATATGGAGGTGTTCTGTTTACATTGCAGATACAATATCTGGCTACAAGGCAGGGATGCTTGCAACTGTTTTCTCTATGCTCTCTGTGTGTCTTTCAGATGCCTGGTAGTTTAACTGGATTTTTTAAAATTATATTTTTTTATTAGGCTAAAAAAAATGGCCAGTTTTCAATCTCGAGGTAAAACAGAAGGAACTGACAGCTCCTGAAGTCAATGAGTGAAATTTGGTTTCTCTTACAGTAGGTGTAGTTTTGTTCAGCTGTTGGCCACTGGTGTGAGAGTTTGTTCTCATGGTACATCTGCTCCACCCACATGCCACAGCCCCATGGAACAAGTTCTAATGCTGAACCTGCACTGTGGATTTTGGAGTGTGCAGGCCCAGTCCATGAAGCAATGGAAAGCAAAGAAAATCATGGTGCAATAGAAAAAAATGTGCAATACAGAGAGATTTTATTTCAAGCCTCTTCAAGGAAAAAAACATCAGGGACAAACCCAAAGCTTCGCTGAACGGTATTGTTCTGAAGTGCCTTTGGAGAGGTGTGTCACTTGTTCTCTAGACTGCCACAACACCCTGGGATGCTGTAAAAATAGCTGGCAGTGCCCGACTGACAGGCAGGAGACGTGTGACCCTAAATTATGGTGTTTTCCTTTTCATGATGAAATGAATGCTGCCTTAGACAGAGGCTGAAATACATCTGTTTGCGGTGGGAGTGCCATTTTAGGCCAGTTTCTTTTTGAAACTGGGGTTGGAATTGCCAGGGATCAGCAGAGCTCTGGGCTCACAAAGAGGGCACTGTCTTTGAGGAATCTTTACATAAGCCCTGCACAACCAAGGCAACAGGAGTTTGCACAGCTGCTGCTGGAAGCAAACATGTACTTTTAGCTGACCTGGGCTGATGACTTCGGGCGTTAAATCTGACGCTTTCCAGATGTACAGACCTCTCCTGCCACAGTCCCCAAACATTCAGGTAAAAAGGAAAATAATAACAATAATAATAGCAATAGTAAAAAGGCACTTATAAATACCACACTGTAGTGTGTATTCCAGACCTGACATTTATAGGTCACGTGGTGCAGTTCAAAGGTGAGTGGCATTATCTTCTCTAAGAGCTGTGTTTTGAACTACACTTGGTTCAGAGTTAATTAATACTGCATCTGTCTTGCATCTCATCTCTGGTCAAGCACCTTGTTCAGAAAAGGTGGTTAAATATCTGGATGTGTTGGGAATTGGCAAATATCTGTCTGTGAGCATAAGACCCCTGGGAATATCCCTAAATCTGCGCTGAGCCCGGAAGCATTCACAGGACAAAGGCATCTTGCCAAATCACCAGAAAATTAAGTTTTGTGCTTCGTGGCAAAACAAAACCATGCACATCAAGGGACAGATTTACAAGGGAGGATGGGATGGGATGGGATGCTTGTGAAATATTGTTACTGGACAAGTGACAGGGAACAGGCTGGCTGCTCCCTCACCCTGTGTCCTGACTCTGTGTGTGCTGCTGCAGGTTGTGAGTTGTGCTGTGGAAGTCACTGACGACTGCACAGCAGGCTCTGGGTTGACATTGTTCTCTTGAACATGATTCTCAGAAGGAAGTGGAACCTCATCCTTGCTCCAGACCCAGCATCAATTGTTTTGCTCCCTAGACTGGTTATTTTTAACGATAATTCCTGCCCTCGTGCATCCCTGCAGCCTTTGGATGTTCTTAGGGAGGATGATTAAAGGGTGTGGGGTGCTTGAAGGGGATCATTAATTTTATTCCATTTTATTTAGGTGTGGTATTTATAAAGGCTCTAAAATTGGCAGTAAGAGAAAGGCAAATATTCTTCTGCACTGGAGACTGCCCCAAAACAGACAGCTGCAGCCCAGCCTCTCCTTATTTTCCCTGCCAGTTCTCTCAAGCATGACCTGGTTTGAGGACCACCTTCAGTGAGATCAAAAGGTGATTTTCCTTGTGCTTGCTCCACATGCCACTTCACTTTCACACCACCTGTCAGCTGGGTGGCAAGTGAGACAAAAATGAATTCTTGCCTCTCTTACTTGAACCATGAACAACTCCAGGAAAGACAATGATGCAGTGAAGGTGAAATTAGATCTTAGAGAGCTTACAAAGCCCTAGGGATGTGTTCTTGCCATGGTGAGCTGAGGCATCCAGGGAAATAGTTGCTCAAAACTCTCTCTCTCATCAGCTGGGGATTCTTTAATCTTTCCTCCCCCTTGCATTGCATGTCATCGTGTGAAAGGATCCTGGAAATACAAAGGCATACAGTTGCAGAGAGAGTCTGGCTGTTTGGTGCTCATTTCTGCAGGACTTTCCAGCTACAGAGCAGTAAGCTTCTCACATCTTCCTTCCTTCCTCACCTTTCTTGCTTTCTCAATAACAGCAATGCAGTGAAAGTGAGGTTTGCTCTCTTGAAACCTTTGTTTTTCTGTCTGGCTGTCAAGAAACACCAATGTTTCCAAATTTTTCACAGGATAATAAGGAAATAAGTTTTGCTCCAACACTTTTTGATCTTGCTTTGCAGTGGGAAATAAGTTTTGCTCCAACACTTTTTGATCAAGAGTTCTGGTATGCTCCAAATTGATGTGTTTCACTTTAGTTTGTTCAATTAACCCTAAAAGCTTCACTTTAACTCCACTCAATGCTGAATATTAGCCTTGAATTGTATTTCCTTCTATCAGGTCTCATGCAGTAACTTGATACCTATATTTTTCAAGGAAAAATTGTGTGTACCTGCTGTCATGTCTCACAGACCTTAAGAGTCTCTGCACCATGGCAGATGGAGTCCTTGAGGAAACAGCCTGCAGGAAAGATGAGACATCTAAACCACAGTCCAGTGAGACTGTGTACTTATAGGAAAATGAGGTTTTAATGGTTTATTGAGCATATTCAAACCAAAACATAGTTTCTGATTTTGTTCCAACTGGCCCTGAAGAAAATATTTCTTCTTGACTTTTCTTAATTGAAACAAAAAAGGGGGCGGGAGTGTATTTTTATTTCTCTGTTGTGAAAAGAAAGAAGGTACAAAATCAGGATGTTTTTCTCCCTGAAAATTTCAATTTTGTGAAAACTGCCTCTTTACTGGGCAGCCTTCCCAAAGGGAATCCCCAGTCAGCCCCAGTGCTAGTATCAGTGCACAGTATTTGGAGCTGATCCAAAGGTCATTCACACCATTAGATATTTTTATCATGGACTTGAATAAACTTTGGACCAGGCTCTTTTGGCAAGAGCATGCACAGTCTGGAAATCTAAAAATAAATCCTGATTTGGAGCCATCCACAGCTTTTCAGTCACCATGATGGTACATTGGTGTGAGCTTGTCAGAGAGGTGATGAGGTGATCTGGTCTCCTCTCTGGCCAGAGAATCTTTGGGTGTTAGTTGAAATAATCAAGGGAGAAGATGGTGTTCCACAAGCTCAATGTTAAGACCTCTTGATGAAGAATTTTCCTGTGAAGCATCAACCCTGGAAGGTTGAGATGGAAGGTGTTGTCTCAAGGGATGATCTGGTTTTCTCTTCAAGAAGATTTTCTGCAGTAATAGCTCCTGGAATATGTAAGACTGTCATCCTCAGTCCTAGGAAATGGAGAGGAGCCTCCATGATGCAGTTTGTCTGCAGCAGTGTTTTGGGGGCCAGCAAAAGGGGCTGTGCCAGAAGGGAAGAAAAACTGATCAAAGCACAGAATTTACACTTTTCCTTGTTTGTCTCCTGTCCATGATGTGAGACCTTGACAGGAATCCAGGGTGAGAAGAAAACCCTTGGTAACAATGAATCTCTATCCTGCCATTCACCATCTCTGTGCACCATGAAGGGAGCGCTCTGAAATTCTGACAGGAATCTCATGCTGTAATTCCCATGTCTAAACCCTTTCACCTGGAGTTCACTCCAGCTCTCTACAATGACCTGCGTCAGATCTGTGTGTGGAAAAAGCAAAGTGTTTCCAGCATCTCAGTTTTATTTCTACTGGCACAAGCGTTTCCTTGTGTCTGGTACTGCTTGGCTGATGAACCCTTGGCTGAACACAAATAACTGGTCACTTGCTGAGCTTGTACAAGTGGCTACATGAGGGAGAGAGATGAAGAAAGTTAGAGGCCCTTAGTCAGGTGGCAGTGGGCTGGCTTGTGCCTACAGACTGTGGTGGATGTCACTGCTGATTCCCACAGTGCTGGTGGCAGCATCCTGCTGGAGCAATGGTGGTGGCTGTGGTCAAGCCACCAGAAGTCCATCCAAAGGGCTCCATCTCCAACTAGCTGCTCTATTTCCTTCCTATATATATTTTTCTATCCATCTGGGTATCAGATAATTTGTTTTCTGTCCACAACAGGAAGGAGTTTGCTCTTTCCATGAGGTTTATAGCCACCACCCTTTTCTATGGGTCCTTCATAACTGGTTGCTGTGATTCTCCTGATTCCCAAGACAGCTCTCTCAGCTGCAGCAGTCTCTGTTTAAGGGTGTTAAGTTGTGGCAGTAATAATGCTGGCCCTGGTGAGAATACAAATGTGTAGTTTGTTGATCCTGGCCTGCAGAGCAGTACTACTGCCTGGCAACTACACCGCAAGAGCTGGCAGGCAGACTGATTTCCAGCTCACTGCTCTGAAAGGGGAAAGGGTGTTTTCAAATTTCTTCTTTCCCTCCGTCTGCTCCAAGTCAGATCCTGCCAGGAAGCTTTGGAGAGAAGCTCTGGTGTTCATCTGTGCCTCCCAAGCTGAGTATGATGGCCAGGCTCTTTCTCCAGGACTTGGATACCCAGCAAAATGTACTGTGTCTCAGCAGTGGTGGGGGTCACTGGAGGCTGAATGTGAGTGGCATGTGGGGCAGTGAAGAACTGAGGTTCTGACAGAGCGTGGTTTTGGGGAACTCCTGCCAGAGGTGGGGGTCACTTCTAATCATCCACTGGTCAAACAGGCTAATTCTAAAAGCAGGAGCTGGGTTCCAGATGCTCTTGTGGTCACACATTGCAGGGAGCATCACACTCTGGTTCCCCATCACTGAAGAACTGAAGCACACACCAAAAATGCTTGGCTGAATCAGGATGTGCTTAGATGTCCTGTGGTTTACTGTGAATTACCCCTGCTGTAGGACATCAGGGACACATTCTGGACTGGCAGCATTCAAGGATGTGAAGTAATTCAATACCTCAAGAGAGAAAGATGCATATTTCTGTCCTGTACCACTGATACTTTCTGAATCTGCAGTATTCAATCCAGGTCCTCTGGGACACCAAGGAACGCCTTGCATTCAGTTATTGTAAGGTTGTATTTTGTATCTGGTTTAATGGGACTGTCCTGTCTGACAGAGAGAGGCAGAAAATGGACCTCAGGAGCTGTGTCTGTCACTGGGACTTTGCCACCACCCCCTCTACAAGGAAACCTGCAAACCCTTTTTGGGAGCAGCATATTGTCCTAAGCACAATCATGTGTTCACTGCTTAGAGCACTTAAATATGTGTGTGTGTGTGTGTGTGTGTTAGGGGCCAGCTTTTCATTGAAGCCTGGTCTCATTTCAGTCTCTCTTCCTGAATGTTCAGTGTTCAGAGGCCTGAGCTAAATATGAGTGAAAATGTGCCAGGGGGCTTTGCTGGGGCTGCTCACCAGCAGAACAACGATGCCAGCAAATTAGGGAGAAAACAAGCACCACCTGATTTGTTCTTGCCCAAGGGCAACACTCATTTATGCATCCTGATTGCTCCATATAACATGGGTACACATATGTTACCCTGTCCAACCAGCCACAAAAATGCTGCAGATCCTTGGGGGCCTTTGGGAGGCCTGGCATTATCTTTTCTCAGGATGTCAGTGAAATGTTTACATTCATGAGGTGCAGTGTGAATTAGACATTGCTCCATAGCAGAGCTTTCTGATTTAGTTTAGGATGGGGCAAATGCAGAGCACAGAACAGCCCTCATGCAGATGATCCTGTGTTTCTTTGAAATGTTTAAATTATCTACAGGGCTCCCTCCATAAGGAAGCAAAGCCCCAGTCCAGTGGAGTTAAGGTGACACTGCTTCCTATCTGCCCAGGGATCATTTGTTAAGTGCACTCTTGTGGTCTATGAATTTTAGGTAGTTTTTTCTTTAATTTACCTTTTACAGCAGTATCATCTCCAGCCTTGACAGTTTGCAGTATCAAATTTACCTGTCAGTGTTTACCTGTCAGAAGATGATAAAAAAGCCTCCACACCTTATAGGAGCACCATGAGTTTGGTTTGGAACTGGGTTGGGATGGGACTGCACAAAATACAGCCAGGAACACTTCACCTGCCCTCAGGGAACAGCCACCTCAGGGTGAAAGGCAGCAGCTGTTCCATGCTTCACATAAATAGTGATAGAAGAATGTATTGCTGAAACTTCAGAGGGAGATCTATGTTGGCAAAAGTTAATTGCCCTGTTTGGAAATGGTCTAAACAGAAGGGTTAATGCCCAGGGATTGTACAGGCACAACCTTGATTTTCCATCTGCTTTGATGTCTCGATTAGTAGAACTCAGGGCAAGGGCAAGGGGGAGCAACTCCTTGGATGTTTCCAGCCTTTTTAGGGGGGGGAAGAAAAAAAAAGGTTTATTTATTAGAATAGGCAAGTCACAATTTAACTGAGAGATCGGTAAAGGAATTCAGAGCCTGTGGGATTTATGACAAGGTGATGAAAGAGGAACTCTGATAGTTACTCAATAAGCTTCTTTTTCCAAGAACATAAAGTTTAAAAAAAATAAATTTAAAAATGAGGATTTTTTTTTTTTATGAATGGGTTCTTGTGGTGTGCAGGCTGCTAACACTATCAACATTGTTTCTGGGGAACTCCAGGCATCTAATCAATCTTCATTCTGTAAGAAAACGTTCCAAATTATACGAAAGCCACATGGCTTCTCCTGTTTGTAGGGAAAAACCTGACCTGACCCCATCTGTGCTCCAGAATGGCTGAGTTCCCACCTTAGGACTAATTCCAGCAAGAGCTGTGATCCATTTTCATTGTCCTAGCACACAGAAGAAGGTACTTTGTGTAAAGATGCAGCTTTCCTTAGGATCCCAGTGAGGGAGTTGTTCCAAGGAACATGTGGAGGGAAGGATGGGACTGGGATGATTACTATGGACATCCAGGCCATTCCAGGCCGTTCCTGTCTTTCTAATTATCTGCCTGAGCTTGTTTCCCCTGCAGACTCCTCGCTGCCAGATCATTCCCAGAGGTTCCATTCCTGTGCCAGATGCTGTCTGCTCCTGCTCCAGCACTGCCCAGGGGGAGGCCAGCCCTTGCTGGCTGCTTCCACAGGGCGTGCAAAAATCCTGATTTAAACTGCACAGGGGTTGGGAGCAGCCACCTTCACACAACATCTCTTCCTTTCATTTGACCTTTCTACACACACACATCATGCCACAGGCATGGTGGGTGCAAAATAAATGCTTGTTATGTGTGTATCTATAAAAACGCAAGTTCACAAAGCAAAATGTGGTTTTTTCCTTTGAAGAAAAGGGACTTCTGCTGAAAAGATGTTATCCTTTGAATACTAGTAGTTTGGCTCATAAATTACCCTGCTGTTTCCTCAGGATCTTGTGCAGAAGTGTTGTGCATTCTGGTCACTGGATTCAAAGCCTGGTTCAAACCAAAGCAAACTGCAACAAGTCATCTCTGGAAAGAGACTGAGTTGTGAGTAGCTCTGGAGATCAAAAGAAAGGAGCTACGGACAAGACAGATGAGTTGGCTTTTAGACATAGGCTGCAGTGACATGGACTGATTCCAGTTTCCAAACTTCAGCAAACATAGCAGACAAGTTTAGATTATACACCTTGGCTTATAAAAACAGGGAGCAATGTGTAAATAAAATTAAAGGCAACATGAGGTAGCAGAGCACTGGACTGGGATCCCTCAGGTGGCTGGACTAGCTGGGTCATGGGAGCCTCTCTGTGCTTAGTTTTTCCAGAGGATATCCTGCTCTTTTCCAGCAGATTTGGGCAGAGAACAGGATCAATTAATATAAGAAAATCTTTTTCATACATCCTTACATAAAGAAACCCCTCTTCAGTTGCTTATAGCACAAACTGCCATGACAAGAACTCAAATCTGTCCCTGTGGCTTTCCTTCTTGTACTGCTGCTGTCTCTGCCCTGATTGGCCACACCTGAGGTGGTCATTTGCCCTGAGGTCATCAATGGTCCCTCATGGTCCTGACAAGCCTCACCTGGGGCCTCTACCCACAGGGTGGGCCCTTGAATCCAGTTCAGCTCAGACCTGAGGCTCTCCTCCCTCTCAGTTGTGCTGTAGGGATGTCTGCTCATGGACTTTGTTGATGTGGTCCCTGAATCGTTGACTGTTCTTGTCTTGACCTTGGATGTTCCTTGAACTTGCTGGGTGATGACTGGACCGTGTCTGACCCTGCCCTGAATTCCCAGCCTGTGCTGTGGGTTCAGCTGAAACTGCTGCCACCTCCTCTGCTCTGCTCACTGCTCTCAGGTAGGCTGGGGCTGGGGCTGGCTGGCACAGGCCTGGCACTGCTGGCCCTGTTCCTCTGCTTGGTGTTTGGCTCCCTCTCCTGAAAGGAGCAGCAGGCTTTTCACAAACCCTGATGCAGAAGATGCCCAGTTAGCAAAGGAACTGTTGTGAAAAATTGTAACCTTTCGGGTCACAGCATTCTCAGCCTTTACTGGCTTTCCTAGCCAGATCTGCTTCAGGCTCTGCCTGTCTCAGGACTGGCTCTTTCTTCCCTCTATCTGTGGGGAGCTGCAGGTGTCTGGAGAAGTCTGTCAGAGTTGTGCTTCATGGGTTGGTGACACATTACTGAGTTCATTAGCCTGCTGCAGCTGGCTCAGGTTCCCTGCCCTCTGCAGCCCATTCAGAGGCCAGAAGGCTGAGGACCTTTCCTTTAGGATTAAAAAATAAATAAATAAAATTGAATCATACAAGCAGCTACAGCTGTATGGAGCTGCTCTTTGTGTGCATTTCTAAGTCACATCTGGATTGTTAGACAAGGTATCCATGATGTCTGCCTCAGCCCAGCAGTGCCACAGATGTCCCCCACCCGTGCCTTGGCTCTGCATGGCCTCACGTGCACACAGGGTTAGCTAGTGAGTACCTCTAGGGTCTGGTGCAAGGCTCTTTATTCCCACAAAAAAAGGGAGAAAGAAAATAAGTCCTCTGAGGTGAACCTGCCTGTACAAACGTTTTCCTACTTGAATGTTTTCTGAAATATAAAACACCTGCCATCTGGGTAAATACACCTCAAGGAGAAAGAGGTAGTGTCTGGGGCAGGTAAGCCTGCATGGACCTTCTAAAACATATCTGGAAAAACACAGTCAATTGGAAAATCCTAAATATCAGTGCTTCAGCACTGTTACAGTGGTCTTTGTTGCCCAGAAAGCTTTGGTAACTAGCACTCATATGACCAAACCAAAATATTTAATGGTACATACAGGCTCAAACATCTCTCAGTGGACCAGTCTGTGTTATCAGTTCCTGAGCCATGTGAGCAAGTGGTTTGTCCTAGGTCAAAACTGGGGCAGGGTGAGGCCTAGATTGCCTGACTGCTGCTTTTTTACTTCCCACCGTGCAGGCTATGAAAAAACACTGTGATTTTATTTATCCAGGGGTCCAAGGCTGCTCTAACAGCCAGACTGGTTCCCTGAATGAGGAAAAAAAAAGGCATATTTTTGAACCCTTTCTGTGGAACACACATGCACTTGCTCTCTCCTTCTTAAATATCATCAAGGAAAACTGAAAAAAATTCAACAAGAAATGTGTTTTGAGCTTTCCCTGTGTACATTTGGTGTGTTTTTGTTTCTTTCCAAAACAGTTAGATTTCCAGACAAAAAGAATTGGGACTTTGCTTTGAGTTTCTTGGCTCTTCTCAGTTCATGTTTTCCTGGCCATTCCTTCACTCAAACAGAGGCTTTTGTACATAGTATATGAAGTTGAACCAAGGGCAAATATTATTACAGTCTCATGTTCTGAACTGACACCAAGCAAGCCTCCCTCTGCAGTGCTCCAGAAGGATTTCATGTCAGGTTGTTTCCCTGCCCCAGAGGTCTTACAGTGCCTTCTTCAGCACAGACATCTGAGTCCTTTGCAGGGCAGGACTGAGAGCAGGGCTGTCCAGGGAACGCTCCCTGCCTGGCCCAGACTGGGCTGCACAGCTGAAATCCAGGTGCTTTGTCTGGGGAAGGAGAGTGCTGAGACTTTCAGTGGCCTTCAGAGTCAGAAGAGGGAAAGCAGCAGTTAGATCTGAACCCTGGCTGTGGACAGGGAGCAGTACAGAGTTCAGAAATTAAAGTGATTTGAAGGAAAGACAGTCCTCCAGGGACAGGGTGGAAAAAAATAACTGGAGGGTAACATTCAAGACCAGCCTCGAAGCTGCTAATAGTCTCTTCATTATCTCTCCCTACTTTCATCTGACTCTTTTACCACTTTGCCTTTTCTTGATGCTTTCCTCTTTCAGCTGTTCCACTAATGACTTCCTTGCTTCACTTTAAAGCCTTCCGTGGCTGTTACTTATTTTCCCTTTCCACTGGTTGATTGTTTTCATCTTTTGCTCTCCTCTTTAGCAGCAGGAAAAAGATGGCAAGCAGAAGAGGTGTGGGTAGAGGAGGCTAAGCTAGTAAGGAAACAAGTCCTATCCATTTGAGGAGACATCCTGAGTAGACTCTGGAGGTAGTCAAATGTTCCTGCAGTAGCAACAGTTGTATATGTGAGAAAACTGTGGCCTGAGACATGCTGTCACTGTGGTGGAGTACTTGGTTGTAAGAAACTTTTGGTGAATGCTTTGGGGTCAGGTTTTTCCCACTTAAGCCTTTGGAACTGGGATTTAACAGAAGTTATAGGTACTAGTAAAGCCCTAAAATATACTGAAGTGCTAGATTTGATACTGGAAGTCTGTTTGGCTGCTGCTGGGCTTTAGGAAAAGGGCATGAAGGAAAAGATCATTAGACACAAGAATTGCAATATCCATCCAATTGCTCACCCTGCCTTGGTCTCTTCTGTCCCTATCAGTGTTCTTGTTGATCCAAATCTTCACCTGCTTTGGAGTTTACATTTCAAATCCAGCCTTCCCTTGCCCCTCTGGTGGGAGCCTGCATGCAGAGGTACCTGGGTGTGGGTCTGCCTCTCCTGGGAGCTGGTCCTTCTTGGTGTGACTGCTATCTCCTGGGAGCTGTTTTGGCAGGGCTTCTTTAATCTTGTGCACTTTGGAAAGTTTCCAGACTGTCTTTTTCTGCCCCCTCGCAGACTCACAGCTAATATGCACATTGCTTTAATTTGTTCTTCAAATGAAACCCAATTATACCTGTAGGTGCCTGGCTGTTAAGTCAGTAATTTACTTCATGGTAGCTTACTGTGTTTTTTAAATGCCTGGTTTGCTGTGGGGTGTCTGTTCATTGCAAGGCTGTGCAAACCTGTAAAACAGCACTGGAAAGAATTTCTTAAGGGGAATAGAAGAGGCTCAAGGTGAACCATGCTTCTTCTGTTTACCCATAGGGCCATAAAAGAACTAAAGTGTTGGTGCTGCTTTACAAGCTTTTTGAATTTGTGGACTCTCTCATCATTGGTTTGTGTATTTCTTAAGGCTTTGGAGAGGGAGAGGGCCATTGCTTTCTCCCTGTATTCTCTGTGGTACCAGTGGGGATTGTGTGAGGTGGGATGAGCTTCAAGTGTCAAAGCATCTCTAATATCAAAGCATCTCTAATGTCAACATCTTTTCCAGCCTCGCTACTGACATTGCATTTTCCCATGCTCTGTGCCTCGTCTTGCCCCTGATTTGAGCTGACTCTGCCCACATAAACTAAGTTCCCTGGTAGAGACTGGATGTATAAATGCCAGGAATTTACCTGAATGACCTAAAACCACCCCCCAAAAACTAGAAGCCAGTGATTCAGGTCATACATGTTGGCTGCTGACCCGTAGGGTAGCTAGAAGGGGTGATATTCAGATGCTTTCTGGCTCTCCTTTGCCCAAGTTTGTTGTCACTTCTCTGCTCCTCCAGAGCTGAAGGCAGCAAAGATGGACACTCCAGATGGAGACCTGCTTTGCCAGGGCTGTTGAGACTTTCTGAACAGATTGGATGTGTGTGTTCATCCTGGGATAAACAGAGCAGCGTCACTGAACCCAGCGAGGCAGGGCTGCTTAATGCACTGGCAGAGAAGCTGGGCTGGGGGAAGACCGACAGCAGTGGGCCAGGGAAGGAGGAGTTCGGGCTGGGAGGAGGCTGCCAGGCTGCATTTCATCCTGCTCCGTGGCAGTGGTGCTGCAGAGCCATCTGCAGAGAGAAGACACCCTGGAGGAGCCGCAGCTGCTGGCAGCCGCAGCACCAGTTGTGCTGAAGGGAGGGAAGCAGCCCTGCACAGCCCCAGGACTGCGTGAGCAGTAGTAGGTTTATGCTGCAGCAGCCAAAACTTTAGTTTAAATAAACCAAATCTGTCTAACCTCAAAGCTGCAGGCATTCATCAGCCTTCACAGAGGCAGCGTGTCCTGGGGCCAAGTGGGACGTTTGCCTGGGGATTTATCCTGCAGGAGCCTTTAGTTCCCAACTGGGTTAAAATTCTAGGCAGTCTTCTGCACAAAGCTCCACTGATCTGCTTCTGAGATGCTTGAAACAGGGCCAAGGATCTTTGTGGAACAATTCTACATACCCAGCAGCACCAGTCTGTGATGGCTAAATTGCAGCCCTTTCCCATCTGTATGCTTTTACTTGGTTCTCAGATTTGTGCTCCCTAAAACTAAACCCTTTCCTTCTTTCAGCTCCGTTTCAGCATACATGTTTTTAAAGCAGAAAAGCAAAGTATTTCAAAGCTTTTTCTGTGTTAGGACTGTGTTTCTGGTGGTGTGGCTTAGGCTGGATTGCTGTGTTCAGTAAATGGTATAAATGGTATTTGCCTCATTGACAAATTGACTCAATTTGCCTCATTAACTACCCCCTTACAAAGTAACCAACCACATGCAGCTTTAATAGGAGGCTCAAGCAATATCATGGACTTTGTTCAGAGGGATTCTTGGAAATGAGATGAGAATCAAAAGACACTGCTGCCCTGATGGGAACAGCACAGGGTCACCTCTCTTGATAATGTGTTGTGCTTTAGGTGTTTCTAAGAAACAAACAAGGCTACACTTTCAGCTCTGAAGTCTTGGTAGCCTCAGGCTTTTGAAAAGTTCTGTTTCATTTCGATTCTGGCATTTACTTTTGTTTGCTTGGACTATAAAGACCTTTTTATTCTGATCCTCAAGAGCTGTTTACCATCCAGCACATGTGGTCTGCATCTCTCACACTAAAATCTTTTGAGGACTTGGCAACCTTTTTTAGTTCTCTGATCAATGCTGGCTAAGGAACAATGGTAAAAGCCCATGGAAGTCTGTTGCCCAAAATGTGCTGCCCCTGTTCTGATTAATTAGCAGCTTCAACTAAGGTGGAGGTAGCTGGCTTGATTGTTTTTTTCAGGAATGCTGGTGCCAATCTGGAGTCACTACGCTGAACTGACAGCAGGTGTGTCAGTGTAAAACCAGAGGGTAGCTTTGCTTTTTGTGTCTGCACAGAAAGTTAAGATCAGTTTTGCTTTCTACCCTGATTTACAGCTTAGTGCTTCTGTGTACTGTTGACACTTTCCTTTGGTCAGTTCCGTGGACAGCTCTTAGCTGAGGAGGCATAAAGCTGTGTTCTGCCTGGACATCCTCTGCACTGAGCCTAAGTGGAATCTTCTATGCATGAAAGCCAATGTTTATGCCTTGCAATAGCTTTTCTATGAGCTCTCATTACTCAGAGTATCCAAGAAACAAGACTTGGCTTCAAGCCCCCCCTGTGCACAGTTGAGGGGAAGGGTGTTAACCCAGTGGGAGAAAACATCGCCTTCCTGCAGCATTTCTCATTTAGCAGCTTGGAAACTTGCCAAAGAAGCAACTTCCCATTGCTAAATATTGCACTGTAAATGTCTGGGAGAGGTGTTTGCTAAGCCAGGGGAAATGGGCCATGCTGGCTTTTGAAGGGAGGAAGATGAGGGGAGGAAAAGCAGCAGCAGATTCACAGTGACTGCTGAGAATGTCACAGCAACAAAATCCTAAAGGGAATATTTTGCCTGTGCCCTGGATCAGCCTGTGCTCCTGCTGAAGCTGTGGCTGGCTGAACATGAGATGCAGTGAAGCCTCTGAGCTGATGTGTTCCACTGAGGTGTGATGCTGTGGAGTTAAATCCATGAGCATGCGGAGAAGTCAAATAATAATTTTTTTTAGAGACTAAGTTGCAATAGCTACACCAGCACAGCTGCCTAAGCCTTCTCTCCTTTTTTCTACAAACCTACCAGCACCATCCTAGGTGTTAATTGTAGAGGATAATCTACATATCTGCACATGTGGGTTAGAGCTCACTGCTGATCTGAACCTTTCTCTAAAGCTTTCAACGTGCCTGAAGCTCTGTCTTTATGAGCTGCTCCTCTCTGTAAAATAGCTAAACCAACATGGTCATAAAAATAACTACATTATGTTTAATTTCACTGATGGGTTTGTGTGGCTTCTAGTGGCCACAGCTTAGCAAGGCACCTGCCTAAAATAAAGCACACTTCTACCTCTATGCCCTGCTTTGCTTTACTGGAGTACAAAGAAGTCTGGTTCTCTTCCTATCAGCTCATTCTAGCAGCAAAGTCCACTATATAACTGTCCACTGTGCTGGCCTGCTCGTACCTCTTGGACTCTGTGCTTAAAGAAAAAAATAAATAGAAACTAGAGGGTGCAAGTCATAGAATGGGGGGAAGTCCGTCACTTCCTCAGGAAACACCTATAACAACAGTGCTTGGAAAAAATATTCAAGAAAACCTCTCCTGTTTTGATTAAAAAAAAAAAAAAACTTCTCTGCTCTAACTCCACAACATTCTCCTTTTATTTATTTTCCTAGAGACATGGTCCAATTTTTTATATTTTGCTGAGTTAAATGAGCAATAAGTAGTAATCAGATGTTGACATAAAGTTATGTGTACACCTGCTGACTGACTCATAAAGAACAAGAATGCTTTTAGTTAAGAAATGGCAAGAAAACTAAAATGCAGCAATTAACTTCACGAATAAGAAACCCAGGCAGTTAAATTATATACATTTATTAAATCACACAAGACTTCTGAATGACCTTTTTAGTTTGATGCTGCCTGATGAAAGCAATTCTGATTTCAGTTCTGATTCAAAAAATCTGGAATTCTTCAAGATTTTCCAGCCAAGCTATGTATTTAAAGCTTTCAGGTGAAAGGGAGAGGGAGTGATGGTGCCCATCACTGTAAATTCTTATCTCGCCCAACTCTGAGTGCCAATTGGGCATGTGACTTTTGGATTATTAATGCCTTGTTGAATTCTTAGAAGGTGTAAAATTATCACTCAGTGCCCCAATTAGGAACACAAGAGGTCCATGAACAGTGAATTGTAGAGATGTGTGTGCACCTGTGTCTCTGTTGGCACTCAAGGTGTTGAACTGGGGGTCTGCAGTGCAGAAATGTGGGAGCTGCTGCCATTGCAAACAGCAGCAGAACTGCTGGCTGAGAGCTGGGCTAGGTCTGGTCTGAGCACACTGGGACCCCTGGGGATTTCTTGCAGTTTCTGTGGGTCTGAGGCATCAAGAAACAACAGCACTGGGCTCCATTTATAACTGACACAGCCAATTCAGGTATGTGCTCTATTTTCATACTAACTGTGATCTTTGAGTGCTCTCAGAAGACCTTTTTATTTAGACAGATACAGTCTTCCTGGTCTTAGTAAAATCTGACTTATTGTAATCAGTTCTCTCAAGCAGATGACTTTGCACTGGTGTTGGGCATTGTAAAGCTCTTTGCAACAAGCCCAGAGTGAGTCCAGAGCTGTGACATCTCTGCAATCAGCATGTCAGTCGTTAATGGTTTTTTAGTAAAAAACAAGTAAGTCCCAGCTAAGGGTGAATTTGATCCTCTCACCATATGGTGGAGGGAAATCAGAGAAGTGGTCTTGAATTTCAAGCATGAGACTTGAGTGCCTTTGAACTAACTTCTGGGCCAAGAACAGTTTCTCAGAAACAGGATATGTGATGTGAATTTTACAGCCTATAACTGCTTCCTAGTTAAGACAGACACTGATAAGCTGTACTCATGAGGTGTGCAAGAACTCCAAGGGTGTTTGTGGTAATGTTTCAGTGATCCCTTGCCTGGCTCATTTACAGGCTGAATTAGTGCTTGGGGAGTGTGGGAATTCACAGCTCTTGGTTAATATGTATTAATCTAGAAAGAACACATGAGAGTTTTGGTCACAAGGGTAACACAGAATGTCACAATGCAGAATTAGACTCTTGACATGCCAAATATCTTCCTGGAGGTGGATGATGGTGTGATTTTGGGGGCTCTGTATGTATGCAAACCTGCAAGACTGGAACTGAAGGGCAGCCACTCAGGGAAGGAGCAGGGTCTGATCTGCTGTCACACTGACAGTCCTCCCAGGGAGGACCTCAGGACCAGGGCACACCAGAGCAGTCTGGGCACGTAGCTGGAGCTTGCACTCAGACAGCATTTCTGAGCTGAGCAAGTCTGGTCTATCAAAAGGCTGTTTGACCAGCCTGCATTCCTGCTGCTCCTCTCTCCACCAGGCAGTTTAATGGGGCTGCTGGGACAGAGCTTTGCTTGTTCAGATTTCAAAGAGCATTGCAAGGAATGCAAGGAAGTTGTTGGACATGTTAATCAAAGAAAACTCATATTCAGGAGTTTGATTTATACCTGTGCACTACACACAGATCATGCAGGCTGCTAGATTGACACTCAAGCTGCAGGTTGTAAAACTTCTCACATGGATTCTGCCCTCTGCCCCTTGCAGCCACATCAGACTGAAAGCAGCTCATATCTGTGTCCCAGATGCCTCATGAAAGAGGGACACTCTGACTGTTGAGAGGCAGTTGTGCCCTCAGAGCTGCTCTGTACCTGCTTTTTCTTTCTCCTCCAGCTCAGGTATGTTCACTTAAAAAGCACCAGGGTACCAAGCAGCCCTTGTTCATGATCTGACCCTGTAACTAAGACAGTGTAGTCCCTCCACCTAGAAGAATCACTCCTGTGGTACAACAAGAGGGTGTTTATCTCTGTCTACCACATCTGCAAACTCCAGCTGGAATCTAAAAGCTGAGCTAACATTTTTGTTGTCATTAGTGCCTCTTTGTAGGAAATCCTGCCTAGAATTGCTTGCAGAATACATCCTTCACACTAGGAAACAGCGATAAGTAGTGCAGTGTGTGCAGTGCTGTAGTGTGCCCTCCTTCTGCAGCTCACAGCGTGGAATGCAGACACTGAAAGGCCACCAGATTGCCCACAGAATGTGTGCTCATGCTTGTGACACCCTTGGGGAGATTAGGAGCCAATCCTGAATTCTGAGCTCCCATTACCAGTGCAGCTCGTTCATGAGGCCTCAGAAATGCTGGCAGCTTTGATCATTTCAAGTCCCAGCATATAACTGGGGATGCCAAGCTCTGACTTCAAAGTCTGTCAGTCCCAGATCCATAAAGTGATCAACAAGCACTTGCATGTCATCATGCAGAAGGACTGATGAAGGGCTGGGGTGGGAGCACATTCCTTCCTTCCTTCCCCAGAACTCCTGGGCCATGCCTGAAGGAGGCTGGATGCTTTGGTGTGATTGCTCCTGGTCTTTTCCTTCCTTCTTCACGTTGTAAATTATTTAGGTGTCAGCATCAAAGATCAGAGAGAAGCACAGGAAAAAGATCTCAAGTAAGTGCTTTATATTCCTTGGGATCATCTGTCCAAAGAGCTCTGCTTGCTTTGTGAGTATGGGCTGCATTCAGCCACAAAACATCCTATAATAGTTTACAGCTGGGGAAACTGAGGCACGGGGCTGTTAAAACGTGACTTGGCCAGAGCATCTGCATAGTCTCTGCCAGAGCTGGGAGGAGTGTTCTGTCCCCTGACAGCTCCTCTGCATCTGCAGGAGCAGCTTCCTCCCTCCAGCAGCTTGCCAAGGGCTGCACAGGGAGTCCCTGCTCCTGCACACCTCCTGCTCCTGCACATCCCTCACATGGCAGTGCTGCTCCCATGGCAACTCACTGATCCCATCTACACCCAGCCTGCTGGCCACTCACCAGCCCCATGCCCCCAGTGTTACACACCCCCTACCTCTCTGCATTCCCATCCCAAAACATCATCAGCCTCTTCTGCAAAACCTTGGCCCACATACAAACGTTCTGGGTGAGTTCTTATCCATCTAACGCTCTCCAGATTTCTTTCACTTGATTTCCTCACTGGAATGGAAAAGGGCAAATGTCTAGAGATGCTCTTAGGAGGGACTTTCTCCAGGCTCTGCTGAGTTTCGTGCTGTACTTCCCCTTTCCTGGGTCAACATAGGAGTATCAGGCTCCCTGTGGATGCTTTCTGCTCCGCTGTTTTAATCCAGCTGCCTGAAGAGGAGGGATGTCTTGTTTGGTGTCTCTTGATCATGTGGATTTAACCAGCAGTGGAGTTCAAGGTTGCTATAAATAGTTTGCCTTGTCACAGGAGTTACCTATTTATTACAGTTCTCTTCCTTGTCAACAACCTTCCTCAAAATTGGCTGTAGCAAAAGTTTTGGAGGCTGTGACTGCAAAGCTCCCTTTGAAATGCCCTGATCTAGCATGACTGCAGCTCCCTGACTGGGGCAGGGGTGTCTGATATCCTGAAGAGCTTTGCCTGCTCCAGCCATCTAGTTTTATAACTTTACAACATGGCCTGCAACTCTTGGGTGGATCTCTTCCCCTGGAATGGGTCTTGTCATATTCTTGTCAGTTCTGCAACCTCCTTCTGATTCTCCTAGGAAAGACTACTCAGAGATCTGCAGATAAGCAGAGGGGGACTATTTTTAATTCTGACAGGAGAACAAGAGAATCCCCAGTGTGAGTTGGACTTCCCAACATTCCTTCAGGAAACACATCATAACAGCATTGCTTTGTTCCCTTGTCTGTTCCCCACTCCCATTTTAGATAAATGAAATCCAGCCCCCTCTGGAGGGGAGCACAGCATCCACTGAGCAGCCTGTGGTAAAACCACCTGCCTGGGTTAAACAAGGAGCAGCAGATGATTTTGTCTCCCTTGGAAGGTTATGTAGAGTACAGGGAAGCTTTGTAGCTGGCCCAGAGAGAAGTGCCAGGCCGTGGCTCTTAGCTCAGACAAAGATTGCTTGTGCTCAGCAAGGTGGTTAAAGGTGAACTGAGGTTTCTGAGTCCTGAGCAAGTGGGAAGCTCCTGTCTGGAGTTTGATTGTTGTTGGCCCTGTGTAGGGTTTTGGGTGCTGGAGGGAAGTGGGTGTCCAGTGAGAGGTGATAAAGTTTGTGCTCTTAGCCGATCCTCCTTGGCAGCCCGGGGTGCTGGCAATTTCTTCACTGTGGGCATCTGCCAGCAGGGTTTCTGTATTGCTAGAGGGATTTAAAGTTTTCATGGGCATCAGAGAAAGGCTTGTCTGCAGTCCAACACTGAAGGGCAGAGATCAGAAAGACACCCCTATCATTACTAAAGCAGGAGAGGCATTTATTGCTTTAATTATTTATTGCTTGGGGGTACCAAAATGAGGCTTTCAGGACCTGCCATTGGCTGTTTTCTGATGTTGGCCAAATCACATATTTGTCTTCACATCATGCCTCAGGTTCCTCACCTCTGAAATAAGGACAAAGTATTCCTCAGCCCTTCCCTACCTCACTGTGCAGCTGTGGAAGAAACCCTGGTGGGTACTGGTTTAGTTCTTGTGTTACAGCTCCCAGTACTCTGTGGCTTTAACAGTAATTCAGCCCAAAAGAAGAAATCAACTTACAGAAAAGCTTAAAGAATTTACAGATTGTAACCTCACCAAATGGATTAAACAAATACCTGATATCTGAAAGAGCACACTAAGGGCATTCTTTTTCTAAAGCCTTTCAAAATCTTAATTTTTTTTTCTACAGCTTAGGATAGTGAAGCTAGCACTCCTCAGGTAAACTTGCCAGCCATTAAGGGAATGTAGAACAGCAGAGTGTGGAGACAGAAACCTTCAGCAGTGTGTGCTGTTGTAGAGAATGGTGTGATCCAGGCCTTGGATGAAATGCTTCCAAATCCTCTGACATCCATACAGAAAAGTTGCCTTTTTTTCCTTTGGCTGTCTCACCCCCATGACCCAAGATCCCTAGTCCTTCTCAGCTTCATTCTCTGGTTCCTGCAGCCTTCACCCACATGGAGACAGAGAAAATTAGCATTTTTACTTTGGTCTGATGAAGAAAATTCATACAGGTTTCTTAGACTGGACGATGATTCCTAGTTTCCCGCTGTTAATTTAAGAAACTTGTTCAGAAAGACTTTTTAATGCTTGGAGGAGTTGAACGAATTCAAAGACAAACAGTGGGCTGTTGGAGAGAGAACAGGGACATCATGTTTGCCAAGTGATGGATTTAGCTCTTGGTGGAACACCCCAACACCCATCTGTCCTGGGGTTCCACCCTCTCAGTGTCCCTTTACTGCCTTAATGTTTGGATTCTTAAAACTGGCAGGTGCCTGGATCTGCTGAGCAGGTTATGGCCCCAGTGCTATTTTTATCTACTGACTTAACAAGCAGTTTGAAGAGCTGTCGCAGGCAGGAAATAAAATCCCTCTAAAAATACAGAGGGTAACTTTTAAGAGGTAGATTTTTAATTGCAGCCTGAGCAAACCATTTTTAGTTTGCATGAGTCTGCTCCTTCTTGTCTCCTCTGCAATCTGGAGCTTCCCCAAAGAAGAACTTGTCATGGTTGTAGCCTTATGGCCCCACGAGTCTGTGGCTCTGCTTTCCCTGAGCTCCTGGCATCCCTGCCAAGATCAGGCAACAGCAGCCCCAGATTGTCTCTCCAAATCTGTGCATCTGCAGTTGGGCTGAGGGGAATCCAGAAAGGGGAAAACTGAGGAAATTGCTTTCCTCCCTCTTTGGGGTATAAAATGTTCTCTTCTTTCAAGTTAATTTGTTCTGTGAAAGTTCCCCTTGAAATAATTTTCCAACTACTTTGAAAGATCAAATAGATTATATTGAAAGCTACTGTAAGATGAAGTGCCCATTTGGATTTAATAAATGCTGGTTTATAGATTTCAGCTCGTTATTTCTTTGGGATAAACCTATAGAGAATGGAAGGGAGGAAAGATTTTAATGTTTCTGAAAAACTTATCCCACAAACAGAAAAAACATACCCTAGAAATATACCAGCCACAAAAATGACATCTTAAATGCAGTATTTATGACTTTCTGTATTTGTTTTGCATAAACCTTTCTGGTTTCTATTACACAGATTGATTTATGGAGTTTATTTGGAATAAATGTAGTGCATGTTTGAAACAGAGTCCTGGTCTGTGAAGCACCCAGGAGACACAAAACCTCTGTATGGTTCAACCTGGGAACCTCCAAGTCCTTTCTATCAGAATATTTTTTTCCATTGAAAATAAAATGCAGAAAAATAATAAGAAATTAGACGAAGAAAAGCAATTTGGGAAAACATATGTAGCCAAAATTTTGACTAAAATTGGTCTGAACTTTGTATTCCGTGTCTCATTCTGTTCCTTAATGAAATGTTCTTTATCCAAATGGAAATTTTACCACGAATATCATTTTTCACAGATTTGTTTGGGAGGTGTGGGGAACTGACAGGGGCTGGAGGGGACTGAAAACTTCTCAGAAAACATTTTTATTTTACTGAAATTAATGTAACTTTAGAAGGCACACTGAACTAGAATCTTCTCAGTAACTTTTCCACTAACTTCAACCTTTAGGAGTGAAGGGAAGCAAACAAGGAGAAATTTGCCTATAAACCATCAATTCTTGATCTGCAAATGAGCTAATTGCATATTTCAGCAGGTTAGGGGAAAAATACTAAAACAAGGATTGTCTGTATTGATTTATTTTTAAAGGACATAAGTTACATTTATCTCTGCTTTCCTCCTGTTCCCCTGACAGGCTTGGCATCTGCCCTGCTCCTTCCTGTAACTGGATTAGTTGTGTACTTTTAGTGCATTTCTAGATTGGCTAAAATAGTACCCTTTCTGTATATTTTAGAGGGGGTTTGCAAGTCATCACAGCACAAAGATTCTCTCAGAAACCTGAGTGATGTCCTTTACATGCCCACAGCAAAACACCTGGGTTTTAAATACCCAGTAAGTGATCTGCACACTGATAATTACTGGGTGAATAAAATTTATGATTATCCTGAATTTGTTATTGAAAAATTGCTGGCAGATAAAAACTGAGCTTGTCAGCTCTTTAATAGCTAAAAAATTATATTTAATCTGCATTTGCCTGCTGCCACAGGGTCTGAGTGGCTGCAGACAGGAAGAGTGTATGGTCGTATGCTGCTCAAAACTAATCAGTGGGTTGTTCTCCCAACTGTGTCATCTTTCTAAAAACCATCTGGTATTTAATGTCATGAGTCTATTTTTCACAAGCTGCCTGGAGTTCTCTCTATAAGAAGAGCCAAGGCTGTAGTCAGGTTGTCATCATCTGTGCTAAATGAATTGGGGAGGCTCCCAGCAATCTGCTGGTCTGACCAGCATGACCCATGTGGTCACTCCCCAGCCCAGACTGATCTAGGGGGGAAAGTGACTGCAGGTGTAAGATGGCTGTCCAAATGAACTACCTGTGGAGTGTTCTGCTCCTTCTTTTGGGAGAAAAGAGGGATATATAGCACTAAGGAACAAATCCCATCCAGGAGAAACTGGAGCCTGATTGCTCTGTGCACTTAAGAATCTCCAGGCACATTGGCAGAAGCCCAAATGTGCCCAAGAGGCCAGGGTAGGAAAGCTGGGACCATTGTTCTTCCTTGGCTAACATGGCACTCATTGAGGCACAAGCTCTTGCTGGGAGACCAGACTCCCACTTCCCTCTCCAGCTGCTAGTTTTCCCTCAAAAACTTCCCTGTTTTGCTCTCCTGTATAGAAATAACTGTGATGTACTTTAGCACATGTCTTGTTTGTGATGGCCCCCATCCAAAACCTACTGATACCAGAGGAATGTTTTGCAGGGGCTCAGAGGGATTTTAGATCGGACCCAAACCTTTGCAGCTCGTTTTGTATTGCTTTCCTGCCAGGACTGACTGTCCAGCCACCAAACTCCTGAGAAAAATCAGCATGAAGTGTCAGTCAGGGTTCAGTTCAAGTGACAGCTAAATTTGCCTCTCAGGAGATGAATAAGAGCTGGTGGGCCTGAAATGCAAACGACCTCAGACAAAGCCAGCCAGTGTCCACACCAACAAGCTTTTAAATCATACAGTAGCCTTCAACCATTAACACTTCAAACACCATCTGGCCCTTTGAAAAGGCAGTTCATTTATTAATGTTCCTATTAAAGTCCCTTCCACACTCTCTTCACAGGATTGCCTCCTGTATTGGTCAGACCCTGGCTTCTGGAGCCCACTCAAGCAAGGATGAAGACCAGCCCTGAAATGCTTTAGGAGGGATGGCTGGATCCAGTGGTGGAGGTCTGGAGTCTCACACCTGCCCTCCAGTTTTGGGTGAGTCACAGCTCCTTCCTCTCTCTCTCAAGACGTGCCTGCACTGTGGTGGCTGTAGATCCAGCTGGCACCCTGTGGTTCTGGGGATGGCAGGGAGCTTCTGAATTCACTGCTAGCTCCTGCTCACTGCCATGTGCCTGAGAGCCAGCAAAGGTCTTGGATCTGCCCTGCTCTGGGTTGTCACCCTGTCTGACAAGAAGCATTCGGGGCTGTGAGCTGGAGCTGCAGAGCTGCCCTGAGACTTTTTCAAAAGTCTGTGGCTTTTCTGATCACAAGGCTGTCCAGGGCCTGTCTTCAACTCAGATTCCCCACACAGAAGCTGACCTGCACAGTCCCCTTGCTAGGTTTGGACATCTCTGCTTTCTTGATTTTAAAATGCTCTTCGGAGCAAAAAAAAACCCCAACAATGTTGTTTTTTCTCCTGTTCCATGGACAGACACAGTGCAAGCAGAGTAAGCATGAATTGCACCACACTTGCTGCTCACCAGCTGGCCAGGGGAGAACAGTGCTTGCCTCTGTCTGGGCCGTGAGGCTGGAAAGGTGAGGCTAGCAGCAGGAGGCAAGACAAATACGAGCCTGTTTTTGATTTGCCATCTGACCCCTGCCAGCTCAGAGCACCCTGTCTGTAATCGTGACCTAAATTAAGCCCAAATGCCATGAGCGAGGCTGTTGCTTTCTCTCACAATGCAAGTGTTTCCAGGTACCTAGCCAGAGATTTATAATGCAGCACTAATTACATTCTTGTTTGTGTCTGCTGTCATGCTGATTTGGGCTTTCTGTGGTTTGTTAAGTCCAGGAGCGTGCCTGGCCCTTTGTGCTGCCAGCCTGTGTGTGGAGACAGCAAGGGGCATCCCTGGCTGACAGCTTAGCAAGCTGCTGCAGGAAACCTGCTGGGCTGGCCTGGCTGTCTTTAGTAGCCCAAATCTCATGGGAGACATTTTGGCTTGTTAAATTCTTGACTGCACAGGTCTGCTGTCCACGGTAGGTTCACTTGAAGGAAATAGCTCTGGCAGCAGCCCAGCAGCAGGAACACTGCTGTTCTCTGAAATGTGGAAGGAGACAGAGGCTCGGTGTTCCCACCCAGCCAGCTCTTGCCTTGTTGATGGCAGATGTTGAGGGCATCTTCAGCTGAAGGTTTGGCTACGAAGCTGAAGATGAGATCCTTGTAAACAAAGTTTACAATTGATTACCAGTAATTAGCACAGCTTCTCCTGTCAGGGTACTGGAAGGAGCAGGGTGGAATATCAACCCTTGTGATGTCACATGGTTCTGCAGGGTTGGCTCTCATGGCTGTGCTGTGCTGGGGCAAACCCTTTGTGAGAAGCCACAGGGCAGGATAAGCTTTTATTCTGCATTGCAAAGCCTCTCCCCAAAAATACAGGAACAGTTTCTGAAGAAACCCAGCTGGGTGTATGCAAAACCACTGGCTTCTCTGAGGAGCCAAACTGAATTTTCACTTGTATGTTCTGTGCTGCTTCCCTTCTGCCACTCTGTGCCAGGTGACACCACCACAGCAAGACTTAGACTCCCAAATTGCTACGGAGGAGAACCCTAATCCATATTACTGGAAAAGCAGTTCAAAATGTAATATATGTTCTCTTCTACCCTTTGTCTGCTTTCTGTGTTTTCTCCCTGTGCCAGGAGCTCTTGAAGTCTGTGCTGTGATTGTGACATTGGGGCAGACAAGTCAGGCAAATACTTCACACACACACACACACACACACACGCTCCGAGCAAACCAGACATCCGGTATTTAGAAATAAACAGCATAAAGAGATTTGGGAAAGTCACTGTTCATGCCAGGACATTTAAGAGGCATCTTGGTTCAAGCAAAAGCCTCAACTCATTTCCATTTTAATTTTTTTTTCACTTTGTTTAACTGTTGAGTTAGTTACTTCAAACCAAACTGGATCGTTTCTATTTCCAGTTGATCAAAATGAGGTAATCTGTCTTCCACTTACATTTTGAGGTGCTGATTTTCACCTAAACATTTTATCTGTCAATGGACAATCATTTTGCTGATGGAAAAACATTTTGTTAAAGTTTCTACCCATCCCTGGTAATTCACAGATGTTTAAGCTGGCACTTTTCATCTTAAACTCTTGGTTTCCATTGCTTAAGAAGAACCTCCCTCCTTCACCACCCAGTGCCTGGGTTAGCAGGGATGGGAGGGAGACAGTGGCCATTCAAGAGAGGTGTCAGATTCCACTGCTGTCACCTGTCTGCCTCACAAAGTGTCACTCAGAGGGCTAAAATCTTCAGACACCATTGCATATAGACTGGACACTATTGGTCTGCAGTCCTGGAAATTTGGACCCAATCCAGTCTGGGTTTTGCTGGTTTTCAAGGGTCACCAGACATTAAAGGTGATGAGAATCTTGGAGTGAGACCCAGTTAGCAATCACTAAACACAGGTGGACAAAACTGGTGAAATTATTTCTTTGTGGCAGTAAAGGAGAATGTGGCTGTATAAGGCATGTGTCCTGAAATGTGTGCTCAGTTGTGGGATTGTGGTTTGTCTTTGGTTGTGCTGTATATTTTTGAAGTGGAATTGAGGCCAATGGTATATACTTTGTCTCGTGTGTATTCAGATTTATGTGGAATGGATTTGAGAAAATATGACAGATGGGAAATAGATTGATGTTTTTTTCCATGCAGGTTGGCAGTTCTTTTTACCTGCTAGCAGCTTAAATAATGGAAGCTGGGTGATGACCACACATTAACACTTTCTGCTGCTCTGAGTGCTTTTCAAGAAGGGAGCAATTACTTCAAAATCTGCTCTCCTTATAGTCAGGCCAGGCTTCAGAATTTAACTCCTGTTTCAGATTAGTTTCAGTCACCCATTTTTACCTGGCAGACTCTCATTGCTAATCAAGACCTAATTTCTGACAGATTTGTGCATATTAAATCTCCTCCTCTGTTTGTAAACAGAATTGGGGTTTGGTTTTTGGAAAACATGAGTAGAGTTTAGGAAGTTCAGGTTCTGACTGTGTCCAGTGTTCATCCAGGAGAAATTTGGCAATGGTTGCTGTGTGCTAGTGGCACAGCTGAACATCAGGAAATAGAATCACTTCCTCTTGCAGCCCTCAAGGATGTGCTGGCCTCCATCTGGGAATGAGGAGAACCTCCCTTGCCCCAGGAGAGAGATGGGGCTGAGTGAAGAGGGAGTCCTCTCCATCCATGGCCAGAGGGCATTGGAAGTTTTGAGAGGATTCAGCTCATGGAGTTGCAGAGAAATGCAGAATGGTAGAGATTTTGTACAATTTCCCTGTTGAGATCTCCTGCTTTCTTAATCTTCCTTCCAGGCCTCTGGGATTCTGTTCATTGGGCACATGGTACACTGTGAAACATCTCCAAAAAACCAGCAGTGTAGGAGAGAAACACCAAGTGGAGGTTCTGTGGATCCAGGATTGGTACATTTGTTGCATGCAAGATGAAGCAGTGTTAAAAGAGATGATGCTGACAAAGATGTCTCTTGTTCCCTGCATGCTTTGAGTTAAATTCTGCCAAGGAGGACTTTTCATCCTGCAAGCTTGGTCTCTTCTGCGGGGCTGTTGGCAGTTATTAAAACACAAAGCCCTTCTTGCCTACATATCCATGTGCTTGATCTTTCCAGCCCAAATCCTACAAGTAACATGCACTTGTCCCCAGGGCAACTTGCTCAAACAACCACAGCTCTGCTGGAAAAAGGGCCATTTGAGCCTTAGGGAATTGGGAGGAGAGATTGAATTATTCCCAGCATCCAAAGACCAAGAGGTTCCTTCTTCTTCAGCAAATGTTTTCAGTTCCCACTTGGTGAATTATTGCTAGGGATTTTTTTTTTCCCTTCAGTGTTTCCATGAATGTGGTTGAGGCTCTGATCCAGGAAATGGGGGGGAAAAAAACCTCTGAAAAATGTATCGCACCATTTCAAAACTCAAGTGGAATTAATTAAATCCAAATTTCAACAGTGTGTCCAAAGTTGAGCTGGGCTCAAGACACACTTCAGAAGGTTTGATTTCAAAACAATCCCTTTGAGCACATGCACATAATTTAGGGAGGTTTCTGTGTATCCAGTGCAAGGCAGGAACAGGGAGCTGCTGGGTACCTGAGCTCAGAGAGAAAAGGTAGTATTTGCAGGCCATCCAGAAAAAAAACCCTTTTCTGCCTGATTCAGTTTATCCTAATCCTTTGCTCAGCAAGCTGCAGGCTGGAAAAAGAGTCAGGAAATAATCTTGTGGAAAGGAGAGCCAAACCATTTGAAATGGAGATGCTGTGGCTGGTACACTCACAGTTCTGCTTGCTGGAGAAGTAAAAATAGCTAAGGAACAGTAGAGAGGAAGTGTCCAGGACATCAGGCTTGGGTTGAAGCAAAAGAGTTTGTAATGAAAAGCTTTCTGAATGGCTCCACCCCTGAAAGGGAGGTTACCTTGGGGGATCTGAGTGCTTCCAGCCTTTTATCTGTTAAATTAAGATAATGTAATTTACTGCCCCAGAGAAAACATGATGGATTTTTAAAAATAGTGCTAGTAGTCTGGAGCTTTCTCAGATGTTTTTTCAAAGCCCACATGCCAAATTCTTTCCTCATTTTCATACATGTGTCCCAACTAGATGTAAGAGAGTTACACATGGGTCAGTGAGGAGTAGAACAGGCTCTTTAAAGTAGTATTTAACAAATTCTTTCTGTCATGCCTGTCCCCTGTTTTTTCACTCATTATGGAGGAAACCAGCATGTCTCATTTACTCTTGACTTGTGGTGGTGACCTGGGAGATAGTTGATGGGGAGGACTCCTGCATGAAAGATCAATTGTGCCTATTTAGTCTCTGCAAATGGGGAGATTTTGCATTTAGAGCCTGAAAATGGGGGCGGTTCTACCTCATTTCTGCCAAGCAGCAACACATGTTGTCAATATTTTTCCTGCAGATCTTCTGCCAGGGCAGGGATGATGTGGGTAAATGTTCTGATGTGGCTGTATTTCTGTGGAAATATATATATATATACACACAGCTATGCACATATTTGTGTGTGGTTATATATTTTGGTGGAATTTCAGGTGCACTGTGAGTTGATGAACTCTGTTGCAGGTGAGAGCAGAAACATTTCTGTCAGGCACTGCTGGGGAGAAGGGACACAGTAGATCTCTGCTGTACAGTGAGTTTTACAGGCTTTAACTTCCTCACTACAAGAACAGTTATCTGTAAGTCAGCACTGCCTGTTGCTGTACAGCAGCAGGTGTACCTGGGAATACTGGGGAGTGTTTTGGATGGGGATTACACTGCCCTAGCAGGCTGAGAATCCCAGAGTCATGCTTGAACCCTGGAATTAAAGCCACTGAATTCAGGGCTCTGACAGGTCTCAATCTATCTTGTTGAGCTGCCTTGTTGAGCTAGACCTGCCCATACTACAGGGATATTGAAGGATGAGTCCATTTGTTTCAAAGACCTCCCAGCCAGATGTTAGCCCTGCTGTACTGCATATGGCTTTCTTCAGGCCCAGAGTGAACACTGAAACCTGAGCCAACTGATAACAAGGGCAGCAAGCTCCAGCTGGGTCTGTGTGGCATTACCCATCCACCTTTTCCTGGCAGCTCCAGCACTGGAAATACATTAACAGTGTGGTTCAGTAGGAGCTGGGCCATCACGAAGGCCACACAAACACTTCTCCCTTTGAAATGGCTACTGGCAGCCTGTTGGATTCTCCAAGTCCTTTGTGGGTAAATGGCATATCAGAAATTCATTTCCTCCTGCTTCCTTCTGCATTGCATCAGCAGTGTTGGAAGTCATGTTGCCTGATACCTCATGGCAGCAGCATGACCTGAAACACAATGAAATTACCTAGACACTCCTTTTCCAAGCTGAAGAAATCCCTCTTTTTTCTTTTTCTTTTTTTTTTTTTTCCTGCCACTACCTGCTGGATCTCCTACTTCTCAGTTTGCTGGAGCCTCTTCTGTTAGTTGGCCCATGTGTGTCCTCCATCCCTTTTTCCTTCTATCCTACAGCTTGTTTCCTTGCAGGTTTTTCATGTCTTTCAGAGGTAAAAAGGAAAGGTAGGAAATTATATAAGTATAAAAATACAATAATTTCATATTCCTGTTTGACTGCTCCTGGGATGCTTTCACATGTGGCAAACATACCCAGACAATTAATCTTGTGCACCCACAGGGTGTAACTGTAAAGCAGTACATGACAGATGAAGATGTATCTTCCTTCCCTATTGTGCTGTGATTGGGGGCTTTTTTGGAACCTCTGCTTTTGCTGTGTCAGGGCCAGTTACCCCATCTGGACCCCCAGGCATATTCTAGTTGATGTGATAAAAGCAGATCTTCTATGTCTGATTAAAATTATGTATTAGGGCATACATTCTTTTTTCCCTTCTGATTTTTGTGGGTTTTTTTTGTTTGGTTTTTTTGTTTTTTTTTTTTTTTTTCTTTTTTTTTTTTTTTTGGAATGGAGAAGTAGCCCAAATCAGAAGAAATTCATGGCCAAGGAAGCAGGGTGGGAGAGAAATGGCTCACAGCACACTTGTTCTAGCAGGGCCTAAGCTGAAGTGTCACAGGTGCTGTGAGTGAGCAGGTGACAACCAGCCCATCTGAGAGGGCTCTCCAGAGCAAGAGCTGCTGAACCATTTAGGTGGTTACACTGCTAAATAGGTCCTGCCTTCCCCAAGTGTCCTTGAGCCAGGATGGAGCACTCTGGGAAACTCATAATGAGCACATGCTGCTACTGCTGCTTCAAGTGCTGGAGGCAGGAAGCCTCTGAGTGCAGGAGCAGTGACTGCTCATCCGTGTGTCTGTCCTGTCTGAGCTGATGAGTTCACAGTGCTGCTCCCCTGCAGTTCTGGAATCTTGTTATGCTGTCATCTCTGCCATTCTTTGTGCATCTCAGAGTTTTCTGCATTCCTCCCAGTATATCCTCAATTTCTCTGCATTACAAGCACTTATTCTATCCAGGCTTGCCATTTATGTGGATGGGGTTTGGTTTCTATGCAGAAGGCCCTGTGCACATGAATCCTTTGGAGACTTCAAGAGGACATACTAGATGGTCTCTCCAATTTGAAATGGACTTTGAGATAAGCTCCTTGTGCCAGTTACAGACCTGTGTCTCACAGGGAACGAGAGCTGTGGGCAAAGGGAGGGAGCAACACAAAGAGCTGGGGCTTGTTTAATGTGTCTGTCCACGCTGGATAAGTTTGTGCCCAGTGCAATCCATGTAAGAACCCTCCCCCAGCATCTGATTCTTTCTCACACACTCATCCAGGGTTTTCCAGACCCACCTCTCTGGGAAGCAGCCAGCCTGAGAGAAAAGACCTCAGCAGGCAGCAAGGATCCAGGCAACAGGCACTGCTGCTTATGCAATAGGCAAACATTGTAGTAAATAACATGTGTAGCTTTGTTATTAAGCTTGATCTTGTTAGGGGGGCAATAAATGTTCTCTGTGATCATTTTTCTTGTAGAATATCAACACAGGATAAAATTGTGGCTCTGGCTTTGCTCTTCCTGCTCATTAGAGCTCCATGCTGCTTCATGCCATGGCCTCAATCTGTTGCTGTTTGCCTTGACAGCTGCATGTCCCCAATTTCCTTCAGACTCATTTTGCACGTGATAATGCTGGCGGTTCTTGGGTTTTTCATGTCCCTTCCCCCCTGCCCCTTCTCACTTTTACAAAACCAACTTAGCAGCAAATTGTGCTTAATTTAAAAGGGATGGTTTGGGCAAGATACCTGTTTGCTGGAAACCAAAATCAGGGACATCTGGCATCCATTGACTTTTAAAAGCAAAGAAATGACACAGTTAAAATGCAGATACAGAGGATTTCCAACTACTTTGAGGGGGATGTTGTTTTAGTAAATTGAACTCAGATAGATTTGTTCTACTTGCTCCTAGCTGTTGCTCTGGGTATAGTCTGGACTGAACCACTTGTTTTATACCACTAAAAAACTAGTTTTGCTTCATAAAATGCTTTTTTTTTTTTTTTTTTCTCTGAAGACTCTTCTAGAGCCATCCCCTGAGTCCCTCAACTCCACCTTTCTGCCAGAAAAAGCTTTTGTATCATATCCAGAGCCAGGTACTTACACTGTGCCTGGGGGAACTTAAGCTGGGGACACCCCAACCTCCTTTCCAATTTCTAGGCTGATTTACACCAGAGGGGCCAGAGAATCACTTAGTTTGATCTGCTGGGCATACAGGTGGGAGTGAGAGATGCTTCCCAGAGCTGGCCAGGCCCTGAGATGCACAGGAGCTGAGTGGTGCCCTGCTAGCCTGGAGCTGTGAGGCAGCTGAAGCAATCCCTTCTAATAAGTAGCTATAAAACAAAAAACAGCCCATTCTGACACTACAAAACAGTAGAGCTTTATTTGAACTCGAAGAGAATAAATGAGCCCTTGGCATTATGTGGAGAGAGGAGACTGTGCTTCTTGCTGCCAGCAGTGCATACTTTCTAATCCAACAAGGAGCAGCAAGGCAGATCCCATAGACAGCATCAGGCACAAACCCAAAAAAATCCTGGCTTTGCCCATGGAGAGAGTGAGAAGTTGGATCCTCTAGAACAGAGGCTACTTTATGAGGAGTCAGAAACTGGGCCACACACAAAGTGGGTATGTGAGGGTAGCAGGGCACTGCTCTGTTTTTGCTGAGGGATCCCCAGGCAGGTCAGCCTGGGCCATACAGCCTCTATCCCAGCAAGCAACAGATCCCTCATCTGTGCAGGACAGGTTTTGTGTCAGCTGCCTCACACTCCCCACATCTCCCCACTGCTGGCAGTGGTGGAGTCTGGATCAGTATGAAACCAGAATTTTACAAAGAGAAGTATAACTCTCCCCACATTTCACTCACTTCCCTATTTGTCATTTCTGGCTGAATCCTTTACTCCTGCTGGATATTCCCCTGGGAAGTGATTAAAAGAGCCTCAATAGTTTAATCCAAATTGCCCTCCAGTTCCCTGGTGATGCAATTAATTGAAAGCAGGATTTTACATCTCTGTTCTGCTTAAAAGTATCCCCTGGCCATCAGGCTCTCCTGCTATGAGAGCTAAGAGTCACTGTGCTGGCAGCCACATCCAGTATGAGCCTGGATTTCTAAGGGGATAATCCAGGAAGGCATCAGGTCCCCCTGTGTGGCAGTCCCAGCCACAATCAGCCTCTCTCACAGTTGTGGGCTATTTTGCAGTTCAGCATCAGGAGTAGTTTCTTCCAGCACTGAAGCTTGCAGTAACAAATTTAAACCTTTTTCCTCATAGTAATCTGCAGTGGGAGAAGCCTCCACTGCCACCCCACGATGGATTTTCTCTTGAGAATTTCTATGAATCTGCTCCCCTTGCCACAGAATTAATCACAGTTAGAGATAGAAAACAGTCATGCCTTTGCTAGAGAGAATGTGCTGAAATGCCATAAATTGCATGTGAAAATGTAATGTCTGATATAGGCAAACTCTAATGAGACATAAATGAGCAAAATTCTGAGAGGTGGTGAAGTAGGCAGAGCCTGAGGTGAGAGAGAGTGAGGCTGTGGCACAGTGTGCCTCAGTTTGCCTGTTTGACACGTGAGGAAGAGGAGAACAAGGACTGGAGAGCTTAGGGCTCTGATTCCTGTTCCCTGTCAGAAATAGTTGTGAACAGGATAGGGAGAGGTTTAAGAATTTGGTTTAAGGATTTGGCCATAAATTCTGATGGACAGTTCCTCCTGCCCACACGACCCTCGGCAGTGAGAGCAGACTGTGGCAGACAATTTGCCAGTGGACTCTGAGCCAAGGCTGAGCCCCAGTTTGGCTGCTCTTCCTTTTGAAAGAGAAGGCATGTTTTGGTTTTCCTGGGCTGTCTGCAGAGCCTCTCTCTCTCTCCAGTCTGGGACAGGTGCCAGCCACTTCAAATACCTTTTCCCAGTGAGTTTAATAACTCTACTTCCTTCATCCTGTCTTGAGCTCTCAAAATAGCATCCTCAGGTATGACATGACACACTCTATTGCCCTGCTGTCTGCTGCAGACAGTGTCCTCTTTCTTTCTGCTTATCCCTGCTTCAGTCTATACATAGTCCTTGGGATTGGCATCCTTTGTTGTGTTACAGATGCCAGAGGGACCTGGGGATAAGAGGAGGCAACTCTTGCTGAGAGCACTGGAGTGTGCTCTAGAGTGCTAATTCCCACAGCACTAGGATGCATTTTGGCATATCCTGGACTCTCTTAATTTAATTTAGCTACCACACTTGTTTTGGAGCACAGCACATCCCACAACACCTGGGTTTTACCTGAGCTGGGAGACCCCATCCTTTTAGGCCCCCTGAAAATGTGCAGACCATGAAAGAGTGATCACAAATCTTCCTTCTCTGTTTAACTGCTAACTCTTAGCAAAGCCAAAACTCCTGAGCATGAGTTCATTAGCCCATTGGAACGGTGCTTCCTTGGCTCCTGACTTCCCTCCAAGGCTCTGGCAGCCAGACAGGAGCTCTGGTGCCAAGCTAAACCTTGCCATGCTGTGTGATGGGACAGGCTGCTCGGCACACGGCCAGGAGTGGGCCTGTTCTCACTCAGCCACTGAGCATCCCTGCAGACACGCTGCTTGTGCCAGCCTCCATCCTACAGACCTCCATACAGGCTCATATTTCTTGTGATGCCGTCTTGTCCTTTCATCCACACCTTATGAGGAGAGGCAAACCCATGTTGGCCTCATCCCTCCCTACCAAAAAGCTGTGTCTGGACTGCTGATGCCCCATAGAGGAAGTTAAATGACCCCTTGAAGGGAGTGACTGCCATGTGAACAGCCTGGCCCCGCCACAGCAGAGCTCGTTTGGTTGGTTTGGCCTCTTGCAGGCTCTCTAAAAGACATCTCCCCCCTCCCTGCTTTGTGCTCCTGCCAAGTGAGCTGTGCTGTGCTGCGTCCCTGCATCTTTTCTGACATTAATTACCCTTTCCTGGCTGAGGCTGCCCTGTTTGTGGCCAGGAAACCAAACTCACTTGCGCCTGGAAGCAAAGCAGGCGGGAAGAGAGAGTGTCTGCTTCCTTGGATGGCCAACTGGAACAAGCAGGTGTCTCTGAGCCCTTCCTACCCCAGGCAGAGCTGATAGAAGGCTTTGCCCATTGCAGCCCAGGCTGGATCCAGCCAACTGCTGAGCACCTGCTCTGCCTGCTGGAGTCTCTGGGAGTGAGGGTAATGGGCCAGCTCTGAACGTGTGCCCAGCATCTTCAGAAATGCACCACAGACCAGCACGAGAACAGTGAGAAACAGCAGCAGGAGTAAACCCTGGAGGCCACCCATCTCCTTCTACAGGTGACTTTTTAGGCCACTAATTTCAGAGTTGTTTTCCTGCACTTCACCTGGGTGCCCGTGGCTTCCTCCCTGTTACCTCTGAACAGCCCCACTGCAGTAAGTGATATTACAGTGGGGAGGCACAGGGTCCTGGTGCTGTACAGCTTGTGGCAGTGTGACAGCCCAAGGGTGGATGCTTCTCTAAAAACACCACTGAAGGCTTTCCTGGCCCCAGCCACATGCTCAGTGCTACCCACTTTCCCAGGGTGACGGTGTCCCTGTGCAGCCAGAGCTTTGCTGGCAGAATTGAATGCTCTGAGCCTCTGGTGAGGGAGTGCAGTTCTGCTGCTGGGCTTTTGGAGACTGCCACCAGCCTAAATCAGGAGCAAGAGGCTAAGTCAGGGAAAGGTAAACACGGACACAGTGTTGTTCCTGACACTTTTGCAGCGCTCTGAAGTTCCCATCACACACCCAAATGAAACAGCAGCACTTGGAGAGTTGAACTGGCAACTCCCCAGTTACAAATTCATAGTCTGTATTAACTCCTGTGCTCTAACCAACAGAAAGGAAAATCCATACTTTCCTTGAAAAGAGCAGCAGCGTTTCTCAAAAGGAGCCTGTGTGCGTTTGCCACATCTTTGAGCCTGCATCCACATGAAGGGGCCCACGAGGCAGAGTTATTTCTAAAATACAGCACCATCTAGTGCTGTTCTGCAGCAGGTCACCCACCCCGTGTCCCCACCCGGCACCCGCAGCACTGGGGTCTCTCCTCTCTTTCCTTCTCTGCCTTTCGGAGTGGGCTTTGATTTGGTTTGTGTGTCAGACAGCAGTGGGTTGTCTGAGGGCTGCTTCAACAAGTCTCTTTGTGCCTCGGTGTACTTGCAGAGTTCCAGCAGCCTCTTGCATAATTCATGGAGAAATTCTGTTAAAACTTCATCCAAACCCCAAATCATATGTGAAATGCAGCTGGAAACCATCTTTGTAGATTCAAGCCATTTCAAACATCCCTTCCCCTTGCTCCACCACACCTTGTATTCCTGTGTGTTAAAGCCAGGCAAAATTTCTAGTTGTGCAGAAATCCTGGGGCTGAGTGACACAAATACAGCTGTTTTTCTGGGCAGTGGCTGTTTCCCTGTGCTCTGCAGAACCATAGAGGGTGATGTGCTATTGCTGAGGGCCCAAAGGGGTAAGAAAGATATTATCTGCAAGTTAAAATTCACAGTTTAAAGCATTATGTTTGCACTGGAAAATAAACTTCGTGAGGATTGAAAACTGCTGATCTGAAGTGTCTGTGGGATAAAAGTGGGATTAAAAGGGATTAAAAATGCTGCAAACATCATTTGCTAGGTGTAGGAGTTGTTTGGCCAAAAGCAGAGCTGGATGATTATTATGGAGTTAATTTCATCTACGTTCCCACCACCCCACCATAAATAAACAATCTGACATTGATTGTCTTTTTCCCATATGTAAAATTCAAGGGTTCAGATTAAAACCAAATTCTCCTCAAGTTATATCCAGGATTCATGGATGTGGTTAAGCTGTTTAACATGGTACTAAGAGCTCCTGTAAATTAGAGCAATCTTTGTATCAAAGCAACTTTACATTCCCCTCTCCTTCCAAACCCAGGCACTGTGAGGTAAAACCCTCGAGCTGTAGCAGTGGAAGGAGAAACTGGTAGGCCAGGAAATGTTTGCAGCAGTGCTGTGGGATTGACTCTTGCTGCACAGACAGGTTTCCTCCTGCTTTTCCAGGGAGAAGGAATGTTGTGTGAAGAAGCCTAGTCTGATGTAACTGTGGGCAGGAGCTGGGATGGAAAATGTTCCTTCTGTGGTAACCAACACCACAATGGGGGAGGATGCCTGAGAAACTCGTTTCTTTCACAAGCAAGTGCGTGATACCTTTTCCCACATTTATTTGACCGTTTTACCCCAAGGAAAACATATTGTTTCTTTGTACCAGGCTTTGTTATTTTGACTTTCCCAGAGGATGCAGCCAACATCAGCATGAAGGAGTGAGAATTTGGAAGCAGAACTGCTTGCTGTGTGCATAAGGGGACAGTTTCCTTGTGACACCACCAGACTCAAAATTGCAAAGTTTCCATTTTGGAATATTTCACTGCCCTGATGGCAGTAAAAATTGTCTTTTTCAGGTCTTTTATTTATTGAAGCACAAAAGCCAGCAGTGTAAGAACTTGCTTTCCATGGCTCACAGCAAAGGCAGGGTTGGAGGATTGTGGTGGACCAGTTCTGAGACACAGCTGTGCTGAGACTCCAGGAGGTTCTGCTTTTGGAGACCCAGGCCAGAGTCATGGATGGAGGAGCCTTGGAAATGCACCCGGCCAAAGCATTTTGCTACTCAGCCATCAGGAAAAACCCATTTTGCAGGTGGTGTGGCACACCCCTTTGGTCTTACCTCCACATGTAAATGGGCCTCTCTCGCTGATGCTTTGCACAAACAGGAGCTTCTGCCTCACACTGGAGCACACTGGATCTGCCTCCCATAAATGCAGAGTCTGCCCAGCAACATCCTGCCCTGAAGGAGAGAAGTTCCCAGACCCTGCCAATTATCAACATCAAGAACATGTCCCACAGAGACAAGGCCACACAGCAGCTTCCATGTGTCAGCATTCCCACCGAGTCCTTCCAGCAGGCAGCCCAAATTCAGCTGCTCACACACACACAGTTACAGTAAGCTAATATTCAAATAAAAACACTGGAAAATTCACCTTTATGTACCTCTCCTTGGCACCATCTCAGCCTTTCCTGGGTCAGTGTGGGACTATTGCCTCTCCTGCTTCTAGACCTTTTATTTTTCCCTTTGCCAACCTAATTATGAGTGTCCCAGCTGAGAGACTTTTCCATTTCCTTCATTTGCTAGGCAACCAAATGTCTGTACATTTCCATAGGGGTCTGTAAACATCTCATGGTACATTCTTCTAATTAGAAAACAATGTCTGTAGTTGTGTTTACATTGCTATGCTTATTAGGAAGAAAATGCTGGGCTGGTTTTGTGTTATGTGCAACCTGAGATTGTACATTTGTGTGCTGTTCAGAGGAGTATTTAATTGGTTTTTAAGAAATGTATCTTGGGGGTTTCTTGGTTTCTGAATCAACGCAGACAGAGAGTTTACAGCTAGTTATTGTATGAAATTACAGATCACAAGTTCCTGTGAACATTCCCGAAGTTTATTCAACTCAAAAAATGCAAGTTGAGTTAAGGAGGAAAAATTGCATGGCTTCAGCAATGAGCCATCTCCTTGAGAGGCACTGCTTGTGATTAGGCAGTAAATTTTGGGGCTGTTGGGCAGAACTAGTAACAAATATCTCAAGGTTAATATCTGTACAAAGGGGAATCAGAGGTTTCCCCCACTTCTAGGATGATTCATAGTATTCTAGAAACATACAGCAGGAATCCATGAGTGCATCAGTTCTGATCCTCCATATAATACAGGTTCTAGGAATCAAATCAAATTGAAATTAATGTCCTTTGAATTGAATATGGGTTTGAGAAAAGACTCCAGTCTGAGTCAGATGTTGCCAGTAGTGAAGAGTTGATTGCTACCTTAGTAAATTGTTCCATTTATTAGAAATGTTCACTTTATTGCTACTCTAAATTCTCACTTCAACCCCCAGCCACCAAATCTATGTTTTGTCTGCCAGAATGAAAAATCTTTGGTCAGTTTTGTTCCCCATAGTTCTGCTTCAACAGAATATCAGATCACTCCATAACAAGAAGAAGAAATTGCAGTGCTGGCAGCTTCTGCTTGAAACTTATTTTGTAACCTTTTAATTCAATTCATGGCTCTTTTCCAGTCTATCCATGTCCTGTGACTGGTGAACCCAAGCACTGTGTGCTGCCAAATGCATCAGTACCAAGTGCAAGGCCAGGGGAATCGCTCTTTGTTACTGATGACGTTACCACACCGAGCCACAGAAATGTCACTTGGCAGGACCATTTTTGGAGACCTGCTCACCATCCCTCGCCCTGCAGAGCGAGGCAGATCCCAACTCCCTCTGACAATCTGGACCTGGCCTCGTTCTGCACCCTCCACATGGCCAAAGGCTGCAGTGTGGAGCATCACAGCTCCCTGGAAGTCCCCACGGTGGGTGACAACAGGCACAGCCACACGGCGCTGTGCCCCTCTGCCTGCCCGTGCCAGAAGGAGCCCAGTTCAATGCCAACCCTTAAGCAAACAGTGCCCTGACCTCCCAGCTAGCAGAGCAGCCCTTCTTGCTTATTTTACTCCCGGCATTCGAGCTGCAGCACATTCCAGTTGGGTAAAAAGGCTCCGCTGTCTGGAGCATGCCGGAGTCAGGTGGTGAGCATTCCAAGAGCCAGACAGGATACTGAGCTTCCTGTGAGAGTAAACACTGAAAGTCATGCAAAGCATCTCTCAATCTGGCTGGGCCTCAGCAGCCAGCACAGGCGCTGGAAAGGAAGGGACTTCACAGACACAGAGATTATTCTCTTCTGGCTTAGAGGCTACCTGGACTTTTAATCACATTTGAAGCCCTGTATGTTTAAAGGCTGCTCACTTTGTTGGCAGAATGTACACCCAAAATTCCCCCCAATCTGCTGGGAGCTTGCGGCCTCGCTCAGGGATCTGCTGTGCAGGAACACAACCAGCGTGGAAGCTCCGCACCTCCTAAGTTTAAATCTAAGACAACACCGTGGGATAACTGAAGGAGCTCTTGGACTTATCCCAAGTCTGTTCTAACATAAACTAAGAGAGAAATGTACTGCTAAAGAACAGTTCAGATTTACCCTAAGTAATTGCACCTCTGGACAGTCTCGCTTAAGGGCTCTGAGAATTGTTATTGCCAGGAGAGGGACATTGGGTTTGTTCTGGTTTTAAAGTTCAGAAGTCATAAAGAGAATGTCTAAAAGTCTCATCAAGCTTCATAAAGATTAGAGGCAGAGTTCTTTAGCAGAAACTCCCTGATCTATTAAGCCCTCCTCAGCATTCACATGAAAAGCTAGATTCCTCCCCAGAACTTCATGGAAACCATTTGTTAGCTGTTCAAGACACCTTCCCATGTGGTGTGGTTGTTGACATCTGAACAGGCTGAACAGATGTTGATGGCATCCTCACTGTTGCATTTTAGAAGCGGCACCACTCAGAGTCTCAAGGCCAGCGTGAATTCCAGACTCTCGTGTGAGGATGAGCACAGGAAAAGCCATTGGGATCACAGCAGCCAGCAGGTTCTGCAACAGATGGTCCTAACCTTTCATCATAATGTTCAGGTGCTGTATTTTATGCTATTTTGGAGCCTCCCTCTGGAGTGGGCTGGAAGGAAATCAAGCCCTGTCTAGGCATGTTTGAGCTGTGTTGCAAGAAATCCTTTAATTTCCATAAACAAGTGCAATGGGAAATCTGGGAAATCTGGCCCTTGACTCTTGTCTGTCTTTATTCCCCATCTGTAAATAGAAATGGCAGCACAGTCTGGCTTGCAAGGATATCTGAAATATCACCCCCATGCAGGAGCAGCTCAGTTAAAACAAGTCACAAGAGCCCATGAATCCCAGTATCCACAGCCAGGCCCCAACAGGATTTTTTCATCACCTTGTAGAAGGAACATTTCAGTTTTCTGACAATCAATAAAAATGAGATTCTGTTCTTCAAAAAGCTTTGCCTTTCATACTGATATCCATAAAGTTCATGGTGTTCAAACAGATTTTCCCAAGCTGCTCTATTATATGTTTTCCTAATGGAGAATTCAATATTTTCATTTTTGCTTGCAAAATTGTCTCTAAATCAAACTTTGTTTTGATTTTTATAGACTCAAACTCTATTTTTAGGGTTATGTTATTCATTGAGGCTTAAAGCCAGCAGAGTCATCTTTATGGCTATTTTCATGAGATCAGATGTAGCATCAGTCCAGGCTTTTGGAAGGAAACTGCTTTTAGAGCTGCTAGTTAATTTGTGAGAAGATACTGCAAGGATATTCTCTTCCTATTGTGCATTTCTTCCCTAACAAAACTAAACTGTGTTCTAATACTTTAATTCTTGAAGGGTTTTAATATCTCTTCCCTCTTGTCTAGCAACATTTTAAGTAAAGAACCAGATATGGCACCTTTTCAACAGAAGAGACAATAGCTTAAAAACACTGTGATTTTATTTCTTTTTAGTGTTTCCAGCTGATCTATTGATCTGTACTTCAACAATTGCTTTATTTATTGACCATGCAGTGTTTTTAAAGTATTTTACTGCTTCTACAGCATAAGCAGAGATCACTGGAGAAAAGAAGCCTTGGTGGGAATGTTTTGAGGTTTGTGTCCTGCCCTGTCCTCTGTCTACTGAGGTTTTCATCATAAATCCTGGCGATATAATTCTATTTCCTAGGAACGTTCTTTTGCAGATTCCAAATTTTTTCACCAGTATCAGTTGTCTGCAGTATCCCAATGAGAAGGATATTAACATGGTAGTTTCAATCAAGTATTTGTAGAAACAGTAATAAGTGCTCAACAGCTTTTGAATCTTATTCACTTCATATTTAATTGAATAAACCCCCAATTTCTAATGATTGCAAAAACTCATGGACTGAAAGCTTTAGAACTTTCTTATAAAATACAGTGCTGCTATAGCACAGATTATATTGTTTCTTCAATGCTTAAAAAAAGCGTCTACCTGTCCTTAAAAAGGAACATGTGAAATTAATTTATCCCAATTCTTTTTGCATTATTCTCTTTCCAAGCTGGAAACCTAACTAATCTGCATCTGATCAAGTGCCAATAATGATAGTCTGTAAGCAAAAACTTACCCAAATTCCTGACGTGTTTTAGTTTCAAGATAACCAAGTACAGGTTTCCAGGGTGTTTCTGTAACTGGTTTTCTACTTGGTGTATATTTATAGGATATTTCTCTCATACGAGAGAAGAGAGGGTGATTCAGAGTTTGGCTTTGCACCTGAATTACTGGTGTTGGCATTTACTTCCCAGTCATTTTCTTTCAGCTGTGGGAAGATTATTGATAGGCTTGACAAGGACTGGACAAACATTTTATGTGGACACCAGGACATTCTGTGCCTTGGGATTTGGCTGCTCCGTTCAGCCCTTCCCACAGGGGCCTGGATTCAGTTTGGCTGGGTGCTCATGCTACGTCTTTGAGAGAGTGAATCTCCAACTCCTTGAAGTCTCCAGCTAAAGCCAGCAGAAGGCACAGCTGTTTATACTTTTATCTTGCTGTTTGCTTTTGCTTTGGGGTCAATCTCAAAATGAAATTTGCCTTGAGACGTAGAGGGTAATGTGGGAACCTTTCTGGTTCTGCACTTACTGGAATAGCTACAATCATTCACATTTTGCCCAAAACTCTGTGAAATAGCTGAATATTTTCTAGATAGCTGCCATGTCTAATCACACTTATTTGTGTTTAAATTTTCACGTATGGTTCCCATTTCTGGGAAGCCTTCATGCTGTTTAATGGATACAACATTATTTTAAAATTGTGGACACAAGCAGAAACACTGCTTGACATTAAACTGATTCTGAAACAAGGTAACCCTATTTAGAGTTAATTATGACCCCTTGAGGGGAGCTGGCATAAGAAGCCCTGAGAATATTTACAAAATTGGGATGTTAGTGCAAGGAACATTTATTGGGCTTGAAAGAAGCTCACTTTTTTNAAGAACAAGTATAATTGAATTGGCAAAGCGCTTTCTCTGACATTGATTTTTACAACAACTTTACCTTTTAGACAAAGTCTCACGTGTTATTGATTTGAAAATTCATTGTGAATGTTTTAAGGTCTGGTTTCTGTCTTCTCTGGGGAAGAGAAAGAACAACACACAGAACAATAGAGTGTAAGGTACAGGTCAGGAGCAGAACAGTACATGCAACATTTCCCTGTTTTCAAACCCAACATTTGACTTTCCAGAGTTTGTTGTTCCTCTTGACTTACTTCTCTCTGCATCTGTGACAGTTCTGACAGGGGCACAAGCCATCTCTAGATTCATTTATGTGTGTGCCCATGCCCACACAGAGCTCCACTCTTCAGAGGTCAGAAAACTCTCTTAAGGGGAGGAAAAATAGCAAGACACTTTTGGAAAATATTCCCTTTCTTTTGGTTTTAATTAGTGGTGCTCAATTACAGAAAGGCATTATGATTGTATGAACAGAAAGACCCCACTGACTCTTCTGAGGGGTCTTGCACCAGAGGAAACCACATCTCCAGGGCAGGCACATTTCCCTGGAGACTGAGAGTACTCAGCTGTTGGAGATGCATTTACACTTTGTCTTTCTAAAGTGTTTGTTGTCTCTGCTGCCATATTTCCCCTCTGGTTTTTTCTCCAGGCAATGCTAAATGTCACAGGACAGATGCTGTTTAGGTAGGCATTAGGACATGGCTTGCCTGAACACTATTCAGTAACTCCTGAATTTGAATCATACATTTTCCAAAGGAACACTTCCCTATGCAGTGAATCATATCCTTGTGACTGGGACCCCAGGATGGACCAACTCAGACACTCTGCAGCCTGTGCAGGCTTCCCTGAGTAGCAGAGCCCTGCCTCATGCTCCCATTGCCCCCTGCTCATATTTGTGGTGTTTCAGAGCTGTGTTGTGTTGCACGGGCAGCCGAGGGGCGGTGCAATCAGAATGAGTCTTTGTGCATTGAGGAGGTATGACATTCTGAGATAATTTCTCCAATACAGAGCAAGAATTGATCAGCACATGTGGATCCTGGAACTGAAGGGGACATCTGGGCTCGAAGCAATCCCCTCAGGCTGTACATGTGCAAAGGCAATGCCATGCTACCTCCAGGCCTCACAGAGCCCACACTGTGTGCTGCCTTTGTGCATATATCCTGAGTTTATTCACGTTCTGGAAAGCTGCCCCAGGAATGTCTGCAATCTGGCATGGAGCATATTACAGCTGCATTGCTGAAAGAGCCCTCCAGCCAGCAAATCCCAGCCCGTCCCTGCACAAAGGCTCCTCTCTGTAGCTGCAGGCTCAGCTGGGCCACGGCCTCCTGTGCAGATGTTTGCTCACCCTGTGCCCCCATCCCAGCAAGGGCAGGACCTGCAGGCTGTGTGCACCCCACCTCCATCACCTGCAGCAGCCTTTGGGGTGAAGGAAGCACCCAGCAGGTGGATATCTCCTCACACACTCCATGGGGATCCTTTTCTCTACTCCTTAGGCTCACTTGGGAAATAGCTGACCTGGAGACCTGGTACCCAGTACACAAAGCAGAACCACGTTTCCCTGGTGACTCTTTGCAAGGAGGAACTGCTGCAGTGACCCACCTCAGCTGTAGTGTCCGTAAGAATTACAGAGGAAAACAACAGAAAGTGGCCTGAGAAGAAACAGAGGAAAACTGAGCAATGTGGCCTCCCTACTTCACACAGGTCCAGAGCTAAACTAAGGCCAGAGGGCTCCAACGTTGGGGTTTTTTTAAGCTGAACAGCTCTTCTCATTAGGGACCAAGGTAATTAATTGCCTTAGCAAGGAATGGCATGCACTGCACCACACTGCTTGCAGAAGTTCCTGATGCCCAGAAGCAAAGATAATACTGCATTCCCTCTGTTCTCCACCCTGAGAATTCACATCAGTAACAACCCATTAGATCTCAACACTATTTCCAAGAAATAGGGCTAAAACAGCATTTCTTTGGAGGTAACAAAAATAAATGTGACTCAAAAGAAAGCAATTTACCTAGGAAACTGAGAGCTCCAAACATCAGCATATCTCAGCTTTCTTGGGATTTTTTATTTTTATTCTGCATTTCTGAATGGCATGGATTGAGTCCCCGTAGATGGGCCGTGACGGTGCACATCTGGTTTTATGGTTAAGGAAAAAGCTGATTGAATCGATACACTCAGCACAGCTGACTGGAGTAAATAAAAGAGGGTTAGAAGGAAGCCTTGTTTTCCCCTGGATGGATGAGTCCATGCTCAGTGCTGTTGCAATTGCCCTGCAGTGTGTGAAGTGACACAAGGAGGGAAGAGCTGTCAGTGTATTTCTTCATGAAATGAGTGTGCTTGCTCTCTGTCCATCCTAGTTGGATCTGATTTTGTGAGAATACAGCTCTTAAAAGCTGTCAGTCACCTTCTTCCCAACTTGTCACAGCCAGCAAGACAGGGAGGTGGCAGGCTGGGCAGGAAAGTGGGACTGACCCATGAGGTAAATGGTTTCCATCACTGGACTCTGTGACCACACCTAATGATTCTGTGTGGAGTAATTGTCAAATATGAGCTTCTTTGTTCTCACAAGCCCATGGGAAAGGATGGGGGAAATTGTAGGAGAAACCTGTGTGTCCAGAAGGGTAGCAGAGGGAGGCAGTGGGGGTTCAAACCTGGCAGCAAATCCTGACTCAGTGTAAATGAACTGCAAAACTCTGGTGGAGCCCCAGGGTTTTGGAGGCCACAGGCTCATGTTTCTCTGCTTCAACCTTTGGGCACAATATAACTGTAAAAGCATTGGAACAAAAAATCTCAGTCACCTTTTGCACAAATGGGGCAGCCAGAGAATAGCACCTGAAGAGTTTGTGGGGGTGCACCATGGACCTCTCAGGATGATCTCCTGGGTGGCAAAGGCTACAAGCACCAGTTTGCAGCTCCTTGTCTGCCAGATGTGTCTGAGATTCCCACAGAGCAACTGCCTGGCTGTAACCATTCCAGGAACTTACCCTTAAGCTGATAATTGGGGGTAAGACACAGACCTTTTACAAATACCTCAGTTTTATTTGTTGTCTTTGTTCTCCTTGTGCAGACCATACACAGAGTCTTTCAGGCCCCTGTTTTCTCCTGAATCCCATATTGATCACAGCTGGAAAGTTACCATCCTAGGAATGGTTTTTCCCAGGCAGTGGGAAAGTTATTTTCTTAGGCACCTCATTGTCACTTCATATTCTGGGGAACTACTTCAGAGCAGGATCTGTTAGCTTTATGACAAATCCCTTTATTTACATGGAGGGATGGCAGTTTTGGGCTTATCCAAGTAAAACATTGCAAGGAACAGGCCTGCAAACAAAAATGCTGGTGCAAGATTCATTCCAAGCTATCCCCAGGGCTGTTTATCTCCCAGCCCTCCCTGCTGCAGCCCAGATCTCTTCCTACAGATGCAAATTGCACCTTGGGTTTTATCTTCTCTCCTTTCTGCAGCCAGCTCACCCTCTCGCCATAGAGCCCAAGCAAAGGCAAAGTAGGTGGTTTGTTTCTAACACCTGGGGGCTCTTGGTGCTCTAAAGCAGCACAGATGGGGCTCATTTACCTGAATTTGACCTCTTAGGAGGGGCCTCTTGCCTCGCCTCTCCTGGGTAATTCTAGTGCAAAGCTGGAGGTGTTCTCCTAACCCATGTGGGGCAGGTGCTTCCTTGTGTGCATAATTACACTCCACTTACAAAGAGAACACAAAGAGATAAAGATACAGCTTGGCTTGGATGTGCAGTATGTTTCTAGTTTCTGCCATGAGGAATTTTTGCACTTCACTTTAAGTTTGACAGAGAAAGTGTCACCTGCCTGCCAGAGGCAGCTGTGCTCCACCAGGTGTCCTGCAGGTGTGAGACAAAAGTGTCCTTGGGAGCTGAAGGTACTTGGCTGTGTGTTCTTTGTTTGAAAATGGGTTTGAAGGGGAGTCTCCTCTTAGATATTGCTTTTAAGGACTGCCATTAATAGCAATTCATTATTAAAGGGCATTAAAACCTCCAGAAACAATAGAGCTAACAAGAAAAGATGAGCCTAAACAATGGGTTGGCAGTTCTCTGAGGAGTCAGGAATGTATTGAAGTGTTCAGGTTGCTGTAGGAAGACTGACATGATGCCATTTAGTAATAGCTTCATTCTCCTCTAGCAGGTAACTTGGCTCTGGACAGAGAAATGGAGGAAATATCTGACAAATTTACACCATGGAGAGCAGCACTTGCTTGGTGAGTGACCTTGGCAAAGGAGGGGTGGTCACTGTCCTCACTGTGGCTTATTTGGGGATGTTAGTTTTGATCTCCTTCCTATGGCCTGCCTGCTGCTAAGCTTTCCCTCTGCATCTCTGCTCAGAGTGTTTGGCCCAGCATTAAGAGAATGTGTCTGCTCTTAATGGAAATTGTATTTTTGAGTGACATGGAAGGAGTTTTCCAAACTCTGCTAGTATTTCAGTGCGTGATCTGGAGCAAAACAGGCTGCCCTGCTGCCCTTCAATTGATTGCTCCTGAATAAAGTGGACTCTTAATGCCTGTCCACAGGGGCGTTAAGAAATGTAAAAAGTATTTGTAAATTAAAATGCCTGAATGAAAGGCTCTGGTATGTGTAATCATAGAATATCACATTAAGTAGGAAGGCAAATGTCAGGGGAGTTCCTGGCATTCCATGGAGCCTAGCTTGTCTCGCATAAATAGATTTAATAAGCTCTGCTAGAATCGAAGACAGGTTACATTTAAGCACATTTATTTGAATTTACATAAGTATACATCAAAGAGAAAATAATGCAGGCTCTCAGTTACTTCAGTCTAGTTTTTGATAGTTAATACTTCATCCCTTCCAGCATATCATAAAGTTCCTTTTCATGGTCTCAGAAGAGCATAAGGAATTGAGTGAAAGGAGCTGAGCTTGTTACTCTGTGTGGCTGTCTGGGGTTCAGGGTAGAGCTCTGTGTTTCATTGGTTTCCTCACGTTCTTGTTATGCCTAACTCTCCAGAACCCTGAGAAACACAAATGACAAAGCCTATCAGAACTGTGATGATTTAGCCTTTCCATTCGGGACTAAGCAGGGCCCTGGTGAAGGCAGAGGAAACTGCTGCTTTGGGAACAGGTGATCACTCAGTGCTCACTGCAGGGCTGACCAACCACCTTGCCCCTTCAGCTGTAATTCATGCTCTGTGTGTGTGTGAGAGCAGATGTGTGCTGTGTAATCAGGGAGTTCCTAAGAGCAGGAGCTGAGGTGGGCTCCTGGCGTGCCAGGGTGCCAAAGGGACCCTGGACCCTGGTGAACACTGTCCCCAGCAGCCTGTCCTGCTTGCTAAGTGCTGTGTAAAAAACACTTGCACGTTGATATTTCCATTGGAAAAAGACCCATGAGTCTTTCTCTCACTGTAAATGTCCAGAGGCCAATAATTTAATCTTTCTGTGCCTCCGTTCCCCAGCTAATAAAATGGGGCTGCTCATCCTGCTCCCCTCCACTTACACAAAGCTTTATCCCTGCTGACAGCGAGCCTTATGCTCCAAGAACCAACCCTTAACACAGCCAGCTTGTACCTCTTGGGTGACCTGGTCTCATCCAAAAAGCCAAGAAGAGCCCTTGGCAATCACAGCTGGAACTCAAAGGCCAGTCTGTGGTCAGAAACAAGAGCGTGTTTTGTTCATACTCAGCCAACTCTGCCAGCTGTTTCCACACTTTAGCAAGTGTTTCCTATTCTAACAGAAAATGGTTGATGGGAACTGAACCAGATACAACCATTGCAGCTAAAAGCGAAGAGTTACACCCACGGAGAAGCTGAAAAAGATGTTAGATGTCTCCAATGCAGTATTTACCAAATTACCAGATGTTTGGAATCCCTTAAGTCATCTAACAGGCCTCTGCAAGGCGATGTTTCTCTGGAGTATCATGGCTCTCCTGAAACAGCAGTAAACTGAACTAATTTTAGCCTTGAATTATGAGATTTTTCTCTAACAGAAGGTGTCCCTGAGGACATGAGCGTAGATTTTTATTTCCAAAACGTTGCCTTTGTATATTTTAAATGGATCATCTGGATGAAGTTCTAATGGCTGGTTCAGACTGTCTGATTTATAGCAGCAGCTGTTCACCTTTGTAAATGGGGAGATTCTTGGAGATACAGAACGCATTTATGAACCTGATATTCCACACCAAGGGTCAGGTTTTCTTGCCTCATTTTTGTACAGGTGTAAATCCAGATAGGCTCCTGTGAAGTCAATGAAATTGTTCCATGAAAGGCACGAAAATCAGAACTGCAGGAAATGGCCGAGCAGCTATTTCTTTCTCCAGTAGACTGAATTTTAGAACCCATAGCAATTGGAGGTGATTCAGGTTGAGAAATGTGCCTAAGGAGTGATAGGGTGTTCCTGCTGAGTGATTGGGAAAAATGTGGATTCTTGCATGAGGCCTGGGGAGCCATTTCTTCATATGGCTAAAAAAGATGGCAATCAGAGCCCAAAATTAGGAAGTAAAAAATGAAAGAATAATGAGAGGGGGAGATACCTTGGATCTTTTGAATATTTTAATCCCTGTATTTCAAAAGGTAGGGTTCCTACTGCTGAAATTTCCTGCAAAAATGTCTTTCAGTGTTGAAGTCTGCAAAAAATAATTGACCACTCTAGGTTAAAAAAAAAAACAAAAAAAAAAAAAACCTAAACCCAAAAAAACAACCAACTGCTTTCAGACAGCTGAATCAATACATTTTTTTCATCTTCAGCTATTTTTATTATTTTATCTACACTTTGCCAGGAAAAAAAAAAAGCTTCAGAATTTCCCATGACATTTTCATGTTTTGACTGAGCAGATACTTTTGGGTTTTGCTTGAAAATTTGTAACTCTTTTACAAAAAGAAGTTAAGTTCCTTCAGATGTTATAGAAGCTCTAACTCAAGCTTATTTTTGGGGACTTGTGCTTTCTTAGGTGTTGCTGGAGCATTAGTATCCAAATGAACAATCAAGGCCATATAACTTTATTATTACCAAACCTGCTGTATTTCACACATTCACACTCTTCACCTCCAGCTACTCCATCCATCTCTGTGTCTCCATATAATACTCTTAGAGCTGAGCTGTTGATGCCAGCTCTGATTTAAAATGTCGCAATGATTAAGTGTCCTCCATAATCCACTAAATGGAATAAATAACATTATTAATTCAGTATGCAATTGTCTGGCTTACAACACTGAGCTTAATATTTAATACAGCATAATGGACCTGATTTCCAGCTACTACATGCCTTCCCTTAACTTGCCTCTCCAGTCATCACTATTTGCTTAAAATATTGTTCCAGCTGAAGTGCAGCAGGAAAATTCCTCAGTAAAACTGAGGCAGAAATGAGACATGAGAAACTGTTTTGTGTTCCTGGGGGAGGCTCCCGGGCTCCAGCCCTGTCAGGAGTACAGGCGTGGGCTGGGTTGATGTCATGTCAAAACTGTGGTACCCCAGCCTTGCTCCTGAGTGCACATAAAGTGTTGTTTCCCCTTTGGATCATGGTGGCCATGTGGTTCTGGAGGAGAAACAAGAACAAAAGGTGCCTGAGCTCCACTGACATTAGTGGAGGTCCCAAAGGATCTGCTAGAGGTAGTGCTGTTCCTTTGGATGGATATTTGTTTGGCAGAGTTATAATGTGCAATCAAAAAATGGAGTTAAATCAAAGACCTGGGACTCTTCCCAAAATAAAATCAATGGGAAGAATCCACCCTGGTATCTTTTAAGCAGCCTGGATACAAAGCAAATTGTTTGGAGCTGGATACTGCCTGCCAAAACCTGCAGCTTTATTCATCTGAAGTGGTCCAGCTTAGGAAAAGGCAATTCAGGACTATTCTCTGCTTTGTCTGGTTTAGATCTCAAAATCCCAAGGGCAGGGGCTGCCTTGCAGTGCCTGACACTGGGGCCTTAATGCTGGTCCAGCTCATCCAGGGCAGGGATAATGAAGTGAGCTCCTGGCAGTAATTTGGCCTTGCTCTGTAGGCCTGGGCAATAGGCAGTCATTTTAAGACCTCAGAGATTTGGCTTCCAGAATACCTGATGATGGAGTTTTACAGCCAGTTTTACTGCTGCTGAGTTGTTGTTAGCAGAGTACTAATCTGAATGCATAATATGTGGAAAACACTGTTTATATCACATGGCAAATTTATGCTTCAGCTTCTCATCCAGTCCAGTGCTAGAAACAGGATGATTGTAGGATCTCCATGGCCAGTCACAAGAATTTCTTTGGAAAGGTTCAAAATTCCATCTAAAATCAGAGTGGAGGGTCTTTTAAATGCTAGGGGTTTATTTTCAGAGTTGACCTGGATTTGCACAGAACTAGCAATGCAAAGGCAAAAACCAGCTGGAAGTGAAACTGGGAAGAGAACAGAGCAAGCTTTTCAAGGGGTTTTTTTCTTCCTTGAAAACAGGCAAGAAATTAGATATTGTTGCTTCAAATATCTAATGAACAAAGGAGGAGAGCATGAACCTGGGAGCTGGCAAAACAGCCAGGTCAAGTGTCTGCTGGCATTAACATGACCCAAACCACTGGGCCTATTACAAAAAGGATTTTGCTGCTGGTTATTCTGGGCCCAGGCTGTGATGTGAGAATTCTCCTGTGTTAAAACATGCCTGAACTGACTTTCACTGCTGGACATCCATGTCTTTGCTCTCAATGCAAATTTATTCTTAACAAGGTTCTACTGGAGCTTTGTTCTTTGATAAAGGTATTTTAAATGTCTTAGGCAGGGCTCTCTATATAGAGAAAGGAAATTTGAGATGTTCAGTTCTTCTGTATTTTCTTATTTTTGTCACAGAAAGTGCCAGAGAGCTGGAAGTTTGGTACCAGGAGTCTGATGCAACCTGAACTCCTAGAAAATTCTGTAACTTCAGTAGGATTTTTATGGAGGATCCCTGATTAGAACACTTCAGGCTACTTCAGATTAGCCCTTGGTTGTAATGCAAATACACAGAGAAGCTGCAAGGAAGATATAAGTGCCACTTCCTTGGAAGACTTTTTTTCCTTTCTGCTTAAGGCTTTCTAAACATACAACACCATGCCCTAATTGCTTACAAATTATTGGGTTACCAAAAACGCTTGCACTGGAGATGCTGGTGGCTTTTTTTTTTGTTATGATAACAAAGTGCATGTTCACAGCCACATCCTCTCTATAAAGGGTCATAACACTTGGAAAACTCTTCTATTTCTAGTTGTGGCAGAGACTCTGGGTTTTGCTGTTCTATCACCATGTATCTTAACAGTGTCATTCTCTCAGAAATACTTTTATATTGCTGGTCACAAAAATCCCAAGGAAACCCTACTCTGCAGCCAGGACTAAGGGGTACAGAAATCCACCAAGATTTCAATGCAGGGTGTACCTGGAACACAAGAGCATGATGCAGTGCTCCCTGTGCCTGGCTTGCTCTTGGTACAGCCACATTGAACTCTGTTAAAAAATATTATCCATCATTACCAGCAGCTTTCCTCTACTCTTCTCATGTGCTCCCTGTGTTTATAGCCCCAAAATGCAGCCAAGGGCCAGAATTGTTCCAGAAGTACAATGTGTTCATTGCTTTGGAGGAGAGATGGTAGAGTGGTGCCACTATTTTTCCAAGTATTGAGAACTTTTCAGCAAGCTCTGTCTGGTCGCTGTGGCGAGGTCAAAGCATTGGCAAAGACAAACTCAAAGATGTCTTGCACCATTTCTCAGTGTCTGTGGTTGGTTGGTTGTCTTTTAAAGTGTCAGCTCTTCCTGCAGAATGGAAACAACAAGGTTTTGTCTAGGAAACATCCAAATGCCTTTTCATTTTGGCCCTTGTGAAACCTTTTGAAATCTGCCAGATGAAAAACAGAAAACTCCCCAGGCTTGAGTATGTGTATTTGTTGGTACTTCACAACTGCTGAGGGCCTTCTCCTACTGCCCTCCACAAGAAGCTCAATGGCAAATTTGGCTTCCACAAATGAGAAACTGCAGTGTTTCATGTTTCCCGTACTTTACAGTAAGTTTACTGCAGTTGTTCAGGTTAATTCATCTTGGCTCTGCTTTTTAGAATGCTCCCTGGTATATATTCTCAAAGGAAAAGCCACCTGTTTTTCCAATCTGCTGCAATATCTACATTTAAAAGGGGAATATTGTATGGAGTCCTGCTCCTGTTCTGAATTGCCTCCCTGTATTGGGATGACAGTTTTGCCATGTCACAGTCAGTCTTTTTTAGGTGCAGAAAATACAAGAAAGTCCCTGGAGTGGCAATTTGGTGAGGGCTCTTCTACCATTAGGGCTGCATTATAGGGCATTTCTACCCTGCTTTTGTCAGCAGTCACACTGATCTCCACTGAAAGCTGAGCAAGGGAAAATCCCAGGCCAGCTGGGCTGAAGGAGATTTTTGTACCTGCAAGGCTGAGGGATGAACTGGATCTGAGTTTGTGCTTTAAAGATTTCCCCACATAATAAAAGCTCTCAGGTCTGCTCAGAGGGCAGGACACTGCACCACTGGATTTGCTCCTAATACATCCTGGCTTGGCTCATTTGAAGGACAGCAGGAGCAAGGAACTTTGGGTGTCTCTTGGAGCATCTCTAGGACACATGGGGCTCCTCATCTCCACGAAAGCAGGAGGTTGTCTGCTCAACAATCTGTGCTTGTGACACGGCAACCACATTGGCCTGGGGCACTACTTTTATGAGCCAGGGCAATGAAGAGCTCTGTGCCATGCAGGTCACAGGAGTCTAGCTGGTTGTGTCAGCAGCCTATCTCAAATAACAGCAAGAACAGATGACGTTTCAGTGGAAACTCCTTTACAAGGAAATACTTCAGATTCCAGATGTTCGGGATTTTTCTGCATATTTGTAAATGTTCCTTTAGGATTTGGTCAGCATAATTATCCATACAAGGTTTTGGCTTTTAAACTGTACTCAATTTTTTTTGTGAATGTTGGTTGTTGTCCACTCTAGAGCCTGGAAGTCCTTGCTGATGTCAGGAGAAACTGAACTGGCAATGATTTAATCTCACAATGTGCTGGTAGCAGTTTGTGATTTGTGTACTCCTATTAACCAAGTGACAGAGCCAGTATTTCTCCTCCCCCACCTCCCATTTCAATCATAGTTTACTGCAGTGAAAAACTTGCTTGTTTTGTCCCTGAGAAGGCTGGGAGAAAGGGTTTGTGTTTCTGCTTGCTTAATTGGGAAAAGGGATTTTATGTGGCTGCCTGCACTCGCTGCCCTTATTACCCGAATTATTCCTCCATAGATTTGAGAGCATCCTCTGAGCAGTGAGTCATAAGACACAGCAGACTTCCCTGGAGAGGCAGATGCAGACAGCCTTATCCAGAGCATCAGCTGTGCCTTTCTTCTCTTTTCACAGACAAAGCAAAGGCCCACGGGGGCATCCTGCCTCTCTGCAAGCACAGAGCTTTGTCTTCCAAGATCAGCCACCTAAAGACCTATCTGTTTTTTAATCTATTTGGATGAGGTTTCATTTCTTTCTGCAGCCCCTGCCCATTTCTGCATTAAAACCATCACTGTTACCCCACTGCTTGACTTAAAACTTTACTGCCCATTTCAGGAGATACTTACCTGTCTCCTCTGCCTGTCCAAAGTACCAACACCCAGCTTCTCCACGTGGTTGCTTTGGTAGGTGCTGTGACTTTGGCCCAGTGGTATTTTCAAGATGTGCATAGTACAGACTCTGAGCGCTGGAGAAATTTGAGCAGTGTCAGAAGTCAGGTATCCTTTCTCTTGGTTTAGCACATTTGCCAGCGTACAGCAGCCAGACTCTGTTTCTCCCTGCCCACAGGCCCAGAGCATCAGCACAAACAGCTCAGTAAATCCCATTCCCTGCACAGCATTTCAAGTGTCCTCAATGCCATGGAAAATTGGCCCTGCAGGTGTCCAGAAGGGGACAGCTCTGGCTGGATCACACATTCAGCCCCTAGCTTTGCTCATTTGCACCAGCTTCTGCACACGCTGATGGGCTTGAAAAGCTCCCCAGTCTCCACTCCCCCAGTGCCCTTCTCTTCCCCAGGCTGGGCAGACAGGAGGATCAGGAGAGACTGATTCCTCGGAGCGCAAAATGAGCAGCCCACAACCCCCGACTGGCAGCACTTCATTCAGGAGCACTTCTCTCTCCACAGGGGTTGGTCTGCTCTCTTTATCCACCCTCTGACATGATCCTATATCCAGGCACTTAAGAAGAAGAAAAAAGCAGCAAAACTGAAAGCTGCTATTTTTAAACTCTGCCCTTGGCTCTTTGCAGCACTCTGCTTTCCTCCCTGTGATTCAGTGTTCTTTTGAAAACTAGGCACCAGGGCCCTGTGGTTTCCTGGTACTTGGAGCATTAAATCTCCTAATTCTTCTCTCACAGCAAGCTTCAGAGGCCAGGGAGTGATTGATATTTTCTATCGCTTCATTAATAGTCATGGCACAGTAGTTTCCTAATCTGTTTTTGCACTGCTTTTTATTTTGAATAATTTGTTTTTCAAATTTCCTTAGCCCTCCATGTCACACAAAGCAACTGCTGTTTGCTCCCCTCCTGCCTTTTAACTGCTGGGTTGAGACCTTCAGGAGCTGGGAAGTTGTGGGTCCTGCCTCAAGGAGCTTCCCCCTCTTTGTTTTAATAAGCTTGGCAAATAGCCTGAGGGTATGTCTCAGAGTGATCAAAATCCTTGGGAAGGGAGAATTCAGCCTAATTCCTGAGAGTCTCTGTTCACCTCCATCACTGTGCACAGTGAGAAAGTTTGTGCCATAATCCATTTTCCCAGCTTCGTGGCCAGCTTTGGATCTCCCCTTCAAAGTGGACCTGTTCTGGAGCCCTCTGTGACAAAGGCAACAGGATTAATCTGTCTGGCAATCAGCACAGACAATCTGTACTGTCTGAACTGGTTTTTTTTCCGTACTTCTTACATCCCTCCACCAATCAATTCTAGTCCAGGGAAATCCAAGTTTAAAACCTGGATCTTAGACCTACTTCTGTGGTGGATAAGGTGCTCAGGGCATGGGAACTCAGCAAATCCTTGGCAGAGAAAGAAAACCTGGGGTATCTCCTGCTGACCATGCCCATCCCCACCACATCTTCAGGGATAAAGCTATACTGGATAAAGGCAGAAAATGCAATGGGACCCATTTGCAAGGGGCTTGGGCATCCACAGAGGAGATGGGGGAAAACAGGATTGAGGCCAGCTGTGAGCCAGCTCCTCCCTACCACACTGCCCTGTAAACACCTGGAAGCTTTACCTGTAAAAGAGCTGCTGTCCCAGATTAAACAATGCTCTGTGCAGCTGGGACTCTCTGGCATGACTGCAATCATCCTGAACTCGCTGTAAATTGCTTTTTCATTCAACCCAACTTGGAAAAAGGCAGACAGGCTGTAGTCTAAACACCCCAGGAGTCTGTATTTGCTTTGTTCCAGCACACTCTGCTCTCTTGTGATTTAAAACAATGTGTCTTTGTGCTTATCTTCTGGGCTTGGCAAGGCAGTTTTTACCTCTGAGTTTTTGTCTCAACAGGAGAAATTGCTGCCTAACAGATCTTTTGTGGACTTCTGACCAAAACCATCCAGTGCAACATGTGGTAAGTCATTCAATGTTTTATAAACTCAGACCCTCAACTACAGCTATTTATGGTGGAAACTGGCATATCAGTCGTTTCTTTTTGGTTACAAGGGTAATGAATTCTGGCTTATGTTTTTATGACATCTCAGTTTGAGTTTCTCCAGCCCTTCCTTAGACTATAATACCTTTGACTTTACATTTGTTCCTTCTGGTGGCTGCCACAGCAGCTTAGCACTGTGGTGTGTCAGCAGAGGAAGGATGTCAGCCACATTCCCCTTGCTCCAAAACACACAGGCCCTTATTACTGACGTTAAAGGGGAAGGTTTGTGCCCTGATGTGACACGTGAGGACGTGGCTTTGGATGATCCTGTCACTGCACTGATGTATCCATTCTTAGTCATGTCCTCCTCTGAAGCAAAAAAGGGGTGAGACATGAGGTGGATATTGAGTATGGCTTGTGGGGTGGAATGGAGTTGCTGTTAACCCATGGCCTTCACGTTTCCTGTTGGATTTACTGTTTTGCACTTGGGATAAACCCCTCCCCTCTAACTGGCAGCTTCTTGCAATTCTGAGTTCTGCCTAGTAGCAGAATTGGACTGAGCAAAATACCACAGGAAGGATAATGCTGAAAGAAGTATTTATTAAGTCTATTACCAGATGCAGAATGGTAGGCAGCATATCCAGCCCAGACATATCTAACCAAATTTAACTGAAGGTCATGAATCAGCAGAGGTCCAGCAGAGATTTTCTGACTACATGCCCAACAGATGTGCTCTTGCCTGACCTATCCTATCTCACATGTACATGTTGCCTTAGTGAACTCAGCATTTTCCTCTTCCAATCACCCCTGTTGAAATTCAGCGAGGTGCTAAGAAGCCAAGAGCTTATGGTTGCAAAGAGAGTGAGGAGTAATTAAAGTTTCAACTTGGGAAAGTCTGAATCTTGAGAGAACAAGCTTTTCAGCAAGTATTTTCCACCTGAAGGTTTGTGTCTTGCAGTACCTGGGGATGGTTCTGCCAAGGCCCCTTGGACATGCAGCAGTGAGGTCTTTGTTCCAAAGCCTCCTGGAAGTGTGGGGCAGTTTGCCCAAGAACAGGGATGGGCAGTTTCTCTCAATTTCAAAAGGTAGCAAAACCAACCAGACAAGTTAAAGAACATGTCCCATCCCACGGCTCTGTGTGCATGCTTATCCTAAGTGATGTGCTTTTAAGGATCTTGGATAAGAACCAAAAGGAGAGCTTTGAAAACTCACTCATACAGAATAACTGTATTTAACCTATGCTGTCAGTTCACACCGTATCATCTTCAAGAATAATAAATAAGCAGTCAGCATTCTTCCAGTAACCTCTCAGTGTTCAGTACCAGGAGGTGAGGGGACTTGTGCCTCCCCAGACTCAGGTATGCCCTGGGGGTGGTGGGAGTGCTTCGTTTGGGTTTTACACTTGACGGTAGCAGTGGGGGGATGAAGTTAAAATGCAATCATTCTGAGTCAAACAGTAAGGCCTAGGAAAACAGATGTGGGATGTGTGCCATGAGCCAAGATCAACTTCACAAAACTCAAAAGATTATTTCTACAAGAACTGGAGGGGGGGTGGAATTATCCAGTCAGGGTTGTGATGGATGGGGACAAGGAAATAGTTCAGTGAAGTTAAACAACAGAATCTGCAGCACAAAATGCTAACTTTATGGTGTTGCTATTTTGTCACAGGTAGGAAATTTTTTCAATAGGATATGAAGGGTTATTAATTAGTATCTATCTCTGACATAAAATGGGGGAACAGAGGCTTTTATTTCTCTGAACTGCTTCTGCACTATCTCAAGAGCAAAACTGCCTTCTTTAAAATCCTGAGCATATAGGGCTAATCAAAGTCCAACACTTTGGGACCACAGAGCTCACCCCAGGTATTGCAAACCAGCTGGGCACTAGATTGTATTTACCTATTCTGCTTCTGGCCTAGCTTCTGCACCCAGGCTGTCTCTTATGGTGCTGCTCTGCATCAGGTGTGTCACTGTTGTGGGTCTTACAGCTCAGTGGAAGAGTGGCCATGGAGACAAAACACTTCCCAGCTCAGCTGTGAGCACAGTTCTGGCTGCTGCATCTAGTCCAGGGTGAGAGGAGGAGAGATCCCTGTGCATCTCTAAGCCCTGTGCTCCTAGGGCTCCAGGCAAGAGGCTGAGAATGAGTTTTGTTTGCTCTCTGTGAGCTCTTACCCTGCAGAAATCCTTTGGATTTAACTGCAGGCTGTAAAACAGGCTGGGGAGACACTGGCTTCTAGTTGTTTGTCTCCAGAAGTAAACCACTGTTCATACAGTCCTAGCCCCTAGCTCTTAGGATGAAATTCCCTTTCCATGCCAGAAGAGCAGCAGCTCCAGCCTACAGAAAGCTCATTTGCCATGGTTGTGCTGTGGATTTATTTTCCTGCACAGTAGCACCGGTCTCTGGCTGGAAACCCTGGCAGATGAGGCTCTGTGGGCTCAGTAAAACCCCTCCATCCCTCACCAGAACACAAGACAAAAGAGCTGCATCTCTAATGGACAGGCTCATATCTCTCTCTGAGGAGAATCATTACAAAAATATTTCCCAGATATTTGGCTGGGTATTTCACAAAACTATCCAGTTTCATGATGCTAATTTTCCCATTGTCTAGACAGTTGCAAATCCAGACAGCATTATCAGTGTGACACACAAAAGCCCATTTTTCTGCCCATGGCTTTCACAGGTATGTTCTTGCTCATGGTGGTAACCTTCTGAATTGCTCCAAAGTGCTTGGACAAATCCCATAGGGATCCCATTCCTCCTGCAAGGCTGGCATTTGGTTCAAGCAACACTGAACTGTGTGGATGCTCTGAAGGTTGAACAGGAGAGCGGATCTAGCCCCTCACTGCCTACCTTCTCCTGCAAGAAAAACAAATTGTGCTCAGGGTTGGACAGTGCTGTGAGCCAAGCCTGGACATCCCTCCTTGGGACAATCTCCTGCCACAGTGGTGTTCCAAGGATGAAAATGTTCTTTTGTGGCTTGCATGCTGGAAGTGTTCATGGAAAGATATTCTGGGGCTGTAGATGAGGCCCTGCCAGCCTCTCCTGACAATAAAAAGGTCTGTGGGCATTTGTTCCCTCTGTTTGGCTTGACATGTTAAGACCTGTGTGGAGGAAAAGCACATTCTTATTTTGCATAGCAGGGGTGCCAGCCCACATTTTAATTCAGGCTACAGCACCTTCCCCAGACTTTGGCTTAATCAGTACCTGTATTTATAGCTCCTCTGTAATGCCAAGGGGCAAAAACACAGTAGGAGCTGTATTTACAAATAACTTCTGAATGAAGATGCTTAGCCAGCAGCAGCATTTCTTGTTGTTTCTCTTCTCTAACTTGCTAAATTCTTCACCTTCTTCTCAGGGCCTCTTTCCATGTGTGCATGGTTTTCCTGGCCCACTGAAGTGGGGGTAGCCCCTGGCTGCTGGGCTGTACCTGGCTCTGTCCACATTTCTGTGGCAGGTCCATGTGAAATATGAAGGGCTTGCCTGCAGCACCCTTCCAGCTTTTTTGTAGGGTGTAGGGACTGCCCCTGTGCTTGTGGAATGTGAATCTTGCCAAGCAGCTCTTGACTGTGTGTGGGTTCACCAGCCTGGCTGAGGCAGCAATATTGTCCTACTAATGAGAGTCCAGGACTTGCAGTGTCTGAACAGCAATGACCTTGGCCTTTCCCTGGTCAGAGCTCCACCCAGGCTGGGGGATTTGTTTCCAGGACCCACTTCTGGCTCCTAAAGGTGAACAAAAAGGAAGGAACTAAATATTGTGGAGAATAACCACAACGTGGTGGTTTCATCTTCTGACTCAGAGGTATCTGTTACCAGAGCTGGGAGCTGCAGGCAGAGAACCCAGTGGGATCTGAGCAGTGCTGAGATAATGTTCCAGACAGCCAGTCCATGCAGGAGTGGAGGAGGAAGAGGGCAGTTCTAGGTCAAAATCTGTGAGGCTTTGCAGTGAAAGTGTTGGGAAGGGAGGGCTGGAAAAGTTCTTTCTTCCTCCAGGATAGCTGTGCTCTGTTCCTCAGCTGAACTCTCACTCTTTATCTTCTCTCACATCTTCCCTCTTCCAGCTGGGTTTGTTTTGCAAATCCAAACCTGATCTCCTTAGTTTGTCCTCTGTGTCTTGTTGAGTTTTCACTTTTTCCAAGTATGTACCATATACACTTTAGAGCAAAGCATCCTACTTGCCCCTTTGTGATGAAAAGGGAAAGTATTGTGGCTCTAATAATAGCAGAAATCTTCTAGTCCAAAGTATTTTGCAGAAGGCTGGTTACATCTGCAACTTTACCACTGCAGCTCTCATTGTGACATTTGACTTACTGAAAACTGAAAGATTCTGCCCCATTCAAGTTTTATGTCCATAGAACACACCCAGCTCTAGGGCAGTGGCCATGTTTGTCAGAACAATGTTAGCATGAACAGAGAGGGTGTTTCTGAACCTCTGTACAAGAGCAAAACCCAAGAACTTGGTTAGATTTTTAGATTTGAAATGCCCTTTCGTATTTTGAGATGCCTGGGAAATGCATGTAATTGGTTATTCTGTGCCATTCTGACAGAAGTGAGGAGGGCAAATATCTACTTAAATTTTCTTGGAACAGATCTGCAGATGAGTCTCTGATGGACTTTACTTGAAACCACACTAACATCACTCTGCAGGCCAGAAACACAAATCAGGCCCTGAGATTTGAGGGGTTGTCCTGCTCTGGCACACTCTAGAGTAAGTCATTGGCTTCAGTGGGGTGAGAAGGAGTTATTTACCCAATACTGATTGCATTGGAAGGATGTGAGCTCCAAAAGTGTTTGAGTAACAGGTGGCCAACAAAGGTCATCAGAAAGACAGGTCCAAAGGCAAAGCTTTTTTAACAGGTGTGCACAAGCACTGTTGAAAGAGGCTGTAGTAACTATTTCTAAGGCTGTGGATACCCCTGAGGAAACCTCCTTTTGGCAGCAGCCTGGTCTGATGTTTCCCATCAGTTGTAGCTTTGTCTCTTCTGAAGCCCCCTGCTGCAAAGGAGCAAACAACTGGCTGAGACAAGATGAATGGAAAATATTGCCTGTGCTGGAGAGGTAATGGCAAATCCCATGCCAGGAGGAATAATAAACAGGAGATCATTGATGTAACTGTGCTAGTCTCGATAGGTTTTCCACCAGGCATGTGGAAGCACCTATAAAGGAGGCATTGTTCTGTCAGTGAAGGGAAACTGGAGGAATGAGCTGGAGCAGGTGAGGGAAGGGTGGGTGTGCCTGGTGAGCAAAACTGATCAGGATCAGGAGAATGGGGAGGAGTGGGTGAGCAATCACCGGGCTGTGAATGCTGGGCATCAAAAGGTGTCCATGGGGCTGTTGTTCATTAGCCAGGCCCCTGCTCTCAACCCTCAGTGATAAACTGGGATTTGATCTGGTGGCTTAAGTGCACCTTGCCCAGAGCCCCCGTGCATGGATGCAGATTTTGCATCTACAAATGGTGCAGGATCTGTGCTGTCAGCAGAGCCTGGGCACGTGGGGATTTTAAGGTCACTGCACCAACTGAATGGGTTTGTTTCTAACAGGAATGCAGAGTTAGGTCTGTGTTTCAGTGCTGTTGCAAGTGATACAATGCAGAAGAGCTTCCTTGAGGGTGGGGTACTGCACTCAGTCCCCAGGATCTCCCTGTGACACTGTTCTACTGGGGAACAAGCAGGGCAGCTCCAATGAATATGGGTATTGTTTTTCTCTAGGGCCTTCACAGAAACCTCTTCTGAAACCCTGATTACAATCTCAACCTGATTAAAAGGGAAGGGGAAGGGTGGATCTCACCAATAAAGACACCCTAAGGCTCTGAACATTGGCAGACAAGAGCACCTCTCCTCCAGCCTCTCTCCCTTTGCTTCCTTGGCTGCAGATAACAGTGCTTTGGTTCCATTTGCCTGATTCTTGGAAACCTGAGGCAGACAGCAGCTTCCTCTTCCAACATGCTGTAGAAAAAAAATAAAGGTGTGTGGGAGGGAGGACGAGAACAACTATTTCCTGCAGTGAAACTCGATCCTTTTCAACTTAAAAATAGGAGGAAAACAAATTCCTGTGGGACCTTCTATAAAAGGGTTTGACAGTTGCCTACTCTCAGCCCCACCTCCCAGAGCTCCCCATTTGTCTGATGTGTTGGAAAGAGCCCTCCTGAGCACAAACACAGATCTGTGACTGCAGCCCTGCTGCTGGGGGAAGCAGCTCTGCTCCAGGGTGGGGGTCAGCTGCAGGGGAGTGTAATGCACTGTGACAGGTAGCAAAGCCCAGGATTAAGTGTTCTTTGTGTGGACCTACCATGCAAACAGCTTTTCCTGGGCCTCTTCTTCTTGCTGTAAATTTTGTCCAGACCACTATAAAGGTGCAAGGAATTGCTGAGCATTTTTGGAGGCCGTGTCAAACCAGGAGCCCCCAGGAGGGATCACACAAACAGCAGCCAAGCCCCACCTATGCTTGCATCCCCTCATGGTAGCCCTGTGAGCTGTAAGCCACAGCCTGCGTGTGTGGCACCTGGAGGAGAGGAAACTCTGGGCACAGCTTATCCAGGCTGGATTGCCTGATCAGGCTCCAGTGCCTCGTAGCCACAGCCATGGCCCTGCTTGTCCCTGCTGCTGGGTGTCTGCTCTCCTCTCCCTCCTCACCCATCCTCTCACTCCTTTCAGCATCACCACCTGATTCCAGGGCTGAGTGCCACAGACCCCAGTGCATCAGCCTGTCCCCCCTGTGCTCTCCCCTGTCAGTCCTGCTCCTTCTTGTGCTTCCTTTTCTCATTTTCTCTCCTCTCCCTTCTGTACCTTCCCTCCTTCAGCTCTCTGCATTGGCAGGGTAGGGCTGAAGGCAGCTAGAAAGGCAGGTTTTCTGGAAGCTCCTGTTCCTCTCTAGGGAGGAGAAAATTAAGCTTTAGGAGGCAGAAAAGATAGCCAGAAAGTCTCAACATCACTGGCAATGGCAGCCCCACCAGGAATGCTGCTGCAGTTCTCCTGCCCCAGGGGTGCTGGCCCCATGACAGGCATTGATCAGAGCTGTGCCATCCTCTGCTTCATCATCTGCCCATGCTGCTATCCTGAGTCACTTCAGCTCTTGGCCACAGGCCCTGCTGAAAGAGGGAAGGCTCCCAACAGGAGTGATTCACCAAGCCTCACCAGCCCTTTCATCTTCTTCCAGCCACATCACCTCGGGGCTGGAGCACTGGAGCTGTTCTGCTCCAGAGCTTTCCCACTGCAGAGCTGCTGCTCTCCTCCCTGACCTCCTTTAGACCTCCCAGGTTTGTGCTGTTAAAGCATTCCTACGCTTCCTCCCTCCTGAGTCAGTCACAAACCCCTTTGGTGCAGAGCTTGGGGCTGTGCTGTCCCAGGGGTGAGAGCCTGGCTGCAACGGGACCGCGCCTCCCTAAGCCTGGAACCAGGCTCAGTCCTCAGTGAGCCTGGGCATGGCTGTGCTCTGTTAAAGCCATCCCACCGGGGCCAATTAACATGGCTAGGTGCTTTTCAAAAAGCAAAGGGGTTTTGGGCTATGGGCTCAGGCCAGTTTCTGCTCTGGATAACCACATTATGCCTCTCTGTGCCTCAAATCAGCCAAATCAGCCAATGCAATGTGCTGTGTGTGTCCAGCAGCACAGGCAGCTACCACAGCTCAGCTGACAGTAATTCATTAAGCCTCTGTAACTCAGTCACTGCAATCATCTCTCCAGCCTTAACTGAGCCAAATACATTCCCACTGTGATGTCATAAGAGTATAAAATTCATCTTTTAAAAAAAAAAAAAGTCTATCATTACTCATCCCTCATTAATCTGCAGCTCTTTGTCATCTCTCCAGGCCAGCAACCTGTCCTTCCAAAGGCTGTTTCCACCTGTGTAGCCCAGAGTTGGACCTACTTAAGGAAAACAGGTGGCTTAGATGAATGCAAACCTCTCTCTCGTACAGACATGAGATCAAATGACTTGGATTATGGTTGCTCAACAAGAAATTACCCTTCAGCTGAAGCAACCTCACCATTGTGTACATGCTTATAACTTGCCCAGCTCCTTCTCTGAGCTTGCACAATGTGGTTGCCTTAGTAAAAGTCTGATGCTTGCTGAACTAATCCAAACCAGCCAAAGCTCTGGAGCCTCTGTTTGGACAGTCACTCCTGGACTCCTCTGCATCCAAAAAGTCAATTTTCCTCCTGCAGACACTTTAACTGTAATCACCAGGCTTTGCCCTGGCATGTGCACAACCCCTTTAACCAGCTTTTTATCACCTGAGAAACAGCTTTTCCTGTAGCACTGAGACACCTACACCCCTAGCATCAGCTCGGTATACCAGTTGAACTCACCAACCAGAGGTTTTCAAACTGTCTTTAACTAAACACCCATAAATTTGTCTGTAGAATGCCCTGTGTGGATGTGCCACAATAAACCCTGAAGAAGGGAAACAGTCCATACCTCTGGTAGAGGAAGCAAGCATGCCTCAAGGTAGGCTGTGATCCAACTGCATGGAAGGCTTCATACAAAATGTGTTGGGTTTGCTGAATTTTTTCTTTTCTTTCTAGCTGGCGTGGAAGAAAAGAAAGGATAGTTTCCAACAGGGAGGATAAAACAGTACAAATTAAATCCATTCTCTGGCCAGTGTAACAATTGTAATTTCCTGCTATTCCTTGGAAGCTGTACAACCCAAAAGGGAGATATTTCAAGACCGGTGTGTCAGGGGTAGAAGCACATGCATCTGGTTATTTTTAATGGCAGCTCTGTCCCTAATTTTCAGTGCTGGCCTTGGTGAAATGCCAGCTCTGTTTCATTAACCTTTTGTCAGTATGGCAAAGAATAAAAGGTGGCTCCCTTTAGCACCTGAGATAAAGCTCCTTTTCCCAAAAAACCATTAGAGGTCCTTAGCTATACCAGGCAGAGTTTTGGGTATAGAATGGAAAGAAAAAGGGGAAAAAAAAAAAACTCTGTGAAGGTTTGTGTAACAGAGCCTGTACAAGTCTCATATCTGCAGTCTTCATTACTGTCTGAAATGTGTGTTAGAACCAAGTTGCAATCAAGGTAACCATTTTCCTTTACAAGCCAAGAAAAATACTGGGTTTATTTTCAGGCCATTAGGAATAGTCTCTCAGAACAGCCCTCATTTCCTTGCTTCTTGTGGGCTGCTTAAAAGCAAAAGAAAAGGCACAATTTCACAACCATGGCAGCTGGGAGCTGCACATGGGTTAGACCCCAACAAACAAAATCTTCACTGTGCCTTGGAAGTGCTTTCTCAAGGGTCCAAGACTTAATCCAACACCACAGCCAAAGGATTAGTGCTCTGGTGGTAGAGCTGGGCAAGAGACAGGATTTCTGTTCTGTGAGAAATAATGCAGTGGGTTGGGGGTGGGAAAAAGGAGGAAACACAAAGTCAGATTTGTTCCAAAGCTGCAGTTTGATGGGATGTCAGCACTAATGAAGCAGCACAATGCAGCTCCAGCCCTGTCCTCCCTCCATCTCCTGCTCTGTAGGTATGGCCAGTTCCTATAGCCACAGTCCCTGCCATGGCTGCTACCTCCTCCCTGAGCTTTTTATGGAAACATAATCCCTTGCTGTGAGCTCTGCTTGAGAGAGACTCTGAACAATGCCTGCAGCCTGCCTGTGAGCTGGGGGATGCTCTGGTTGAGCTGGAGCTGTTCCATAGTTCAGCACATCTCTGGTGCACCCAGAAAGATGAGTCCAGAGCCACAGCTTCCAATGGTGAAAGACAGAGCTCTTTGCTCTCTGGGCTGCAGGCTCAGAAGTTTGGGTTTAGCTTACCCTGTGAGGTCAGGATCACTGCTCTTAGAATGTCAGCAGTGAGCTGTGGAGCAGGAAGAGGGGGAGCCCTCACCCAAAATTCAGGCAATGCTACAGTACATGTCAGCTATTTGCACAGAAGTCCTGGGGCTGGGAGCTTTGAGGGCTGCTGAGAGGGGGACTTCTGGCATGTTTCATGTCTAAACACTCCCACCTTCACTGAAAAAGCAGTGGGGCTCGACTGCATGCAGAGGTCAGGATAGACTGAAAGGAATGCCTTTCATTTAGATGTAGTCACCTCCAGACAGGGCCCTGGGCTGCCCACTGCTTTGCAGAGAAATAAGTATCCAGCCTGGTGTCTGCTATGCCAGGTGTGGGATGGAGCCTGGAAAATCCTTGGAGTCCCACCTGCTTGTACCATAGCTCAGTGCATCTGTTTCTTGTGATCTGTCCTGTCACACTGAAATGGAGACAAGAGCAGAGATGGGTATTGATCCATTAGAAAATCCACCAAGTAAAAGCAGTTGGCTGGAAACCTGCTTTCTTGCAAACCAGAACATTTCTTGTCCACAGCGTTTAGCACATTCAAAGGCAATGCCGGCACACAAAAGCCAAGGACTAGGACCCTGTAATTTGCCTTTCCCATCTCTGGGTTGCTGGAATTGAGTGAACATTCCATAAGTTTCATTATGGTCTCCAGCTGCAAGCCAGGTTCTCCAGGACATCCGCTGCAGGCAGGGATTTGACAAAAAGTCAAGGTCTTGTGCACAGAGCCTGGGACGGGTCTCAGTTTGAGGTTTGAGTGAACCTGGGCCATTTGGGTGGGACCCACTGAAGTTAAGAGGCTCTGTGAGGTTTGGATCAGATCTTGGCAGAACGAAGCTCCGGCCTTGATGAGCACGTCTTGCTCCAGGGCCTTCCTGCAGTGACACTGAGCAGTCCAGGGAAGGGATGAGTGCTCCTGGACACAGGCAGTGAGGGAAAGTCATGGCTGTAGTTCCAAGCTCTCCTTTCCTTGTGCTTCTGCCCTGGTTGTGGATCTCGGTGCAGGTGGTGGTGGTTCTCAGTCCTCACAGAGATATGGGGTTTCTTCCCTGCCCCTGTTGATTGTAAACCAGGGCAGTGAACTTGGAATCTGTCTGGGATGGGATTTAGTCCCAGAGGTGGACCTTGGTGTTCCCTTGAAGCAAAATCCCAAATCTGCAGCAACAGGATCTCATCTCAACGTGGCATGTTAGGGCAGACAGACTTAACAGTAAATGTGGGCTTATACACACCGCGGCAAGAGCCCACCAGAGCGTTCTTGAGGGCTGAAATGACCAGCTGCAAAAAGCATCCATGTAACAAGGGATGCACATGTGAAGATGTGCACATCTTTTTTTGGCTTTGGATAGGCAGGAGGAATGTTTTTCTCATACACTGAGAATAACAAAGAGGATTAATCTCTGGGAAAAAAAAATGGGGCACTATGTTGAAGTGGGTTTTCATCAGTCTTGTGCTATTGTGTGTGTATCTCGGATTTACTAATGATTCAAATGAAAAGTAATCAGGAAAAGTGCTTGGAGAAGGAGATTTTCCTGTATTTATTTTGGACGCATGTCCAGCGGAAAAATATCTTCCCAAGCATTTTGCTTGGCGACGTGGCCTGTTTCATTTGGAGAACAATTGATGGTGATGATGAGTGGTGTTAGATGCGATCGCTGTTCGACAGCTTTTTGACTTGCCTGCAAGTCAAAACAGCAAATTCCATGCGACTGCACACGTGTGCTGAGGAGAGGGTGGGGAGAAGAGGCCTTGGACACCCCGCTAGATGTGTTCCCTCGTGTCTGTGCCAAACTCCTCACCCGGCACCGCCGGCTCCTGAGCGCAGCCCGTGCTTGCAGCAGCGTGCTGCTCATCCCCAGGGGTTTGTTTTCTCTGCAGTTGGATGGGATACCCCTGCACTAACAATGCCCTGGCTGTACTGCAGGGAAAGGTTTAACCTCTTAGCAGAGAGCTTGCCCGTGGCTCTGGGCATACAGGAGCAGGCTGCTCCTGCTGGCTTTCTGCTGCATGGAGTATATTCTCAGCTGATGCTGTCCTGGCTTTGTATTCACACCTTCCCAGCTGTAGCCTTGCCCATCCCTCCTCTCTCCAGCTCCAGAGAGGATGAAGACACTGACACACACAAAACCATCCCTGCACTGGCAGCTCAGCAGAGGGGCCACACGGAAGGTTAAATCAGTGAATAACATTTGTCTGGTTTCATTTCTGAAAAAGGAACAGCCGCCTGCCACATTCATTCCTCCTTTTGCCAAGGACTTTTCACAGCAATGGCCTCTGGTCTCGGTGGCACAAGGGATAAAGCCAAAGTAACTCTGCTGAAGTCTTCAGAATTGCTCCCAGGGTAACTGAGAGCAGAGCAGGGGCCCTGAGAGTTTCCTGAGCTTCACAGCCATAGCCGCAAGGCAAATAAAATGAGATTAACCAATTACAATTAAAATGAGAGAGAACTGCTTTTGACAGTAATTTTGAATTTCCCCTAAAACCGCTTCCAGCTGTGACCTGTGACTTGAGCAGTGCTTGCCTGAGCTCTGCCCCTGGTTGTTTGTTATAACTGGTGCTTTCAAGGATGCTCAGTCCTGCCTAACAAGAGGTTTCCTTGGGAAAAAAAAAAAAAAGTGAAAAATGGAAGAGGAACTAACACAGGGCATCCCTGCAGTGAGGCCCAGACACAAGAGCCCTTCTGGCAAGCAAATCAGAGCAGCCAGGCAGCCTCCAGGGACTTAGGGAGGGTAGTGCTTCCACCAAATCCCTGCAGTCTCACACGGATGTGCTGCTGCCATGCAGCTGTGAATCCCACCCTGGGAACATCCCAATTCCCACTGGTGTACAGCAGATCTCTGGGCTCACAAAGAAGCTGGCTGTGCACAGCCTTGCCCTTGCAGAAGAGAGCAAGACTGTGTTTATAAGATAGGAATTATTATTATTATCATTATTCTTATCCAGAGCTTCCAGAAGGTTTGTTATGCAGCTGTGCCACACAACCAGCTCTCACCTTTGGAGCATCCAATCCTTTCAGACCACTTAATATCCTAAAATAAGTAGGTGGTTTTGAGTCATTCTTTGGCCTGTGCTACCATCCTCTAGCAGAATTTCTCCAGGTGCTGTTCAAAAAACTGCCCTGGAGGAAATTTTGGAGGAATAACATAACTGGGTGTGGGTTTTCACCCAAATATTATCAGCAGCCTGTGGTCTCCTCTCAGCCAATGTGCTGCTGCTTCTTCCCACCAGGAGACTGGAGAGGATCAGAGAACAGCACTTCCTGCAAATCTTAAATTTTCTCATTTCCAAACAACCAGCAGCACTTGCAAGATTCAAGGCTCAGCCTTTTGGGGAAGGATGTTTTGCCTTTAATTAGAGATCAGGTGTTGCAAAAAGAGCTGGGGTTGGGGTGTTTGTCAGGAGATGCCTGCAGGTTTCTGCCTGGGCTGGTGAGTGAGTAGCATGAGCCCTGTATGTGCTGCATTCCTGCCCTTCCAGCATTTCCATATCCTGCCTGGGAGGAAGCTCTGCCTTGCAGGGGAGTGGATCTTGAACTTTCTCCATCATGCAGAGCAGCAGGATTGATTTCCATGCTGCAGGGAGACAGGGCTGCAAGAGCAGCAACTTGGGCCAGTGATTAGGAGTGCAAAATTATATATAAAGTTGTTATTTTTACTCTTCAGGCACATTAGGTAAGAGGAAGAGTAGACAGAGATAAAGGTGCATTCTCTTAAGGCTGCATTACCTGAGTCAGAGTCTATATTAGATTATTTATTCTGTGATCTGACAGCTTTGAAAGCCCTCCAGGTGCTGTAGCACTCTCCTGTTGAGGTCAGGACCACAGTCACCTTTCTCTGTAATTTCCTTTGTCATTAGTGCTTTTTAAGAAACTACTTATTCTTTAGAGATGAGGTCTAAAAGCAATTTTGGAAACAAAAATGCTGTTTGTTACTCCCACACCAGTTATACTTATTTAATTTGGAATGAATCAACTGCTGTTCAGTGCTGTTACACCTGGGTGACTTTCAAAACACTTTTGTGTAAGCAACTGTCTGCCCACGCTGGGGTATTCTTGTCTCTGCAAACACCATGATTTGTTTTGTAAAGTACCTCTATTTATATCTGAATTGCTACAGCCTCTTCTTAAACCCCCCCCATGATGGACATTTCCCATTTCCCTAGGCAGCCCATCCTAGAGCTTTCTCTTTAGCTGGCTTTACCTACAGTACTGTCTAAAACTTCCTGGCAATAAATTAGGCTGATTTCTTCTTGCCCTTCCCAAGGTTCTGGAGAACAGTTCCCATCCCTTTTGCAAATATTGGAAGATCATTATCATGTTCCACTCATTCTTCTCTCTTCTAGACTAAACAAGTTCCCTTCCTTCCACCTTTTTTTGCAGGTCATGTTTTCAAAACCTCTTTATCATTCTTTTTATTCTTTTTGCACACACTCCAGCCCATTGTCTCCCTGAATGTATACTGCCCCAAACTGAGGGGATGGAGTCTCCCACTACAGGGAAAATCTTTTCTAAACCCTTATCAGCTTCATAACATCCTGTTTGGAATAATAGCCTGTGCAGCCAGTATCCCCAAAAATTAGTTACTTTTCCAGCTATGTCTTCTTTGGTGATATTTAGGTCTTGGAGTGCCATTAGATGTGCTCTTTGTTTTCAATTTACACTCCCTTTGTGAGTCTCAGTAGCCCCCTCTCTGCCTGAGTTCTTCCATTTCTGGAAAAAAATAAAAGGAGGGAGAAAAATATATCCTTGATATACTAAACAGCCCCATACCTGCCTCATAAGATCTTACAGCCCTCAAAATATTTGCTTAATCTCCCAGCATCTTGGCAGGGCACATAGGTATTAGCACTCCCAGGTGTTCTTATCCACTGATCTCAAAATATTCTCCTTCTTGTTTTAAACATGGGGAGAGAGAAGTGTTTGGAAGCTGAGTTTTCATAAGCAAGAAAGATCCCCCACTCCATTTAAAGTCAGTGGAAACTGTGGTTGCAGGCCAGCAGGAGAACTGGGCTTTAAGTGACAGCCTGGCGTCCCCTCGAAAGTTAATCCCACAGGCAGGAGTTAGAGCCCAGATTTCCTGAGCCTGTCTGCTGAGCAGAGCCAGGCTGTGTGAACACACCTGGCATGGTCAAACCTATCCACAATCCCCCAGGAAAAGCTCCTTGGTCCTGGCAGGGATCGAGTTGGGCTCATCAGGACTTGCTCTGCTCCCCACGTAGAAATCTTGTTCCTCTCGTATTTGTTTGCACGTTGCACAGCTGAAAAGCCTGTTAAAGAAAACAAACAGCACCTGTGCCAAGCTCTTGGGCTCTCCAGCAGTAAAAGATATTAATAGTTTCCAGCTCTGTATTTTGCATCCTGCCTTGCCAGAGCTCACCTGCTCTCTGTGAATCGGGACGCTGCTCACCGAACAAAAGGCTGGTTTGTAAAAGACAAATCTGGGGGAATTTTTTAAATTCCAAAAATAGACAAGGGGGGAAAATGTGCCAGCAAGATGGATCTCATTTCATTTCCCAAATCCCTCTGGTCTCCAGAGTTCATTCTTTGCTCTTAATGTTTCATGCTATGGCTTATTTTAGGCTCCTTAGTGGAAAGTTTAAAACATTTACTTAAAGGCAAAGCTTCAGCTGGCATAAACTGTCACAGCTCCCTTGGCTTCAGTTGCCTCCAACAGAGGCTCTGCCCTTTAGCATTTAAATTGCTCATTAGAGAATGGAAAACTGAGTTGCTTGAAATCATCTGCAAATACTAAGGAGAAAGGAATAGAGAGGAAGGGGCCACAGTATGGATTTCAGCTGAGAAAATGTCTTTCCACATGGACAGGTGCAAATGCAGAGCACTCCTGGTAGTCATTACTCTTCAAGTCTTTCCTCAGATCCCCCTCTAAAGTGGCTGCCAGTGCCCCCCCAGAAGCCCTGAGGTGGTGCCAGGTCTTGCTGGCAGAAGGAATGAGGCTGCAGGAATCTCCTACAGGGCAGTCGAGGCTGCTGGGCACCACCTGGAGCCATCTGAATGGCCGTGCCCCAGTGGAGCTCCTTTGTGCCACACAGCTGTGTCCAGAACCACCAAGGGGCTCTGATAAATGTTTTTCTGGACACAAGCTCCTTGGCTAAAACCTTTGGGCCAGCCTGGAAAGGTGCTGGTTTAGCCAAATGGCCAGGATGGAGATTCCCTCTTACACCTGGCAAGAGTCAATGCCCCATCCCGCAGCCATTCCACCTCCAAATTCCACCCATGCTGGCCTGATTTGCAGCCCTAGTGATCCCACAGGGAGAGCTAGAACAGCACAGTCACAGTTGCCATTCAGTCAGAGCTTTTACAGGGAACATCTGCAAGCTCTTCCTTTTGTTCAGCATATTCTAAAGGAAAAAGAAGAACAGAAAAATCAGCAAAGGTGCAATATGTTTTTCTCTTGCTGTCAAGTTTAATAACAGCAGCTATCTGAGCCTGTCCCATTTAATGAGGTTGTGTTCCTGCACTGGTCCCTTTCTTGTGTGTCCTGACTTGAATGGAACCAACCTCCCAGATTTTCTGGTAAATCCCATCAGCAGGGCTAGTCCTGATCGACACCAGCCTAAGACCAGAGGAGACTGCCAAAGCCCAAAAGATGGGAGCAGTTATTTTGCCAGCACCCTGGCTGGATTTGTGTCTCTGTAGGAATGCACACACTTCCCTTTGCTTTTGCAATGGCACCAGCGTGTTGACGAACTGCAGTGCTGCTATTTATCCCTTAATTACTCCCATGACTCACATTAAAGGAACAATTTTCCATAGAAACAAACACAGGCAGAGCTGACACCGCTCAAACTGCTTTTATTCTGAAACACACTCTGTACTTTGGGTTTTGAGGGTGGCAGTTCTGGAGGCTGCTCCATATTCTCAGGTTTTGATGGAGTTAAGGGGAATGAGACTCACTTGCTCTGGCATGGGGAGGAAGGGTTGGATTGCAGCCCATGTGGGGCTGAGGACCACTCAGCATGGTGTGGAGCACAGCTCAGGACAGGGGGATTCTGTCCTCAGTGGTTCCTGGGTGTTCTTAGGACACATTCACCTGCCAATGTTCTTGCCAGGACACTCCCTCTGCTTAATTGCTCATGGGCGTTTCAACCTGGGCTGCTGCTCTGTGTTTTTACTTGTCCTGAGAGGCTCAGTCAGGGAGAGCAGCAGGAGTGCCTTCCCTGGATCTTATCTGGGGATATTCATGCTGTTCTCTGCATCGTTTCAATTACAGGTGTCACAGCTGGGTGTGCTCATCCTTGGCTGAGTCAGTTATTTTAAATGACTAATGAAATAATTAGCTGGCAGATCTCAGCTGCCTCCTTTGGGCCAACCTGGCATCAGTTCTTGTGTGGGGTCGTCAAGGACTTCAGATCTTGTGCCTGACCCTCAGAAAGCATTATGCATACAGGAGATGTCAAGAGGGATCTTTTTCTTTTCCAAACCTGCCCTGGCACTAGAATTGTCAAATATCACCCTGGTTTTGTTCTTCTGTGGAGCCAAGAAGAACCAGGCAGAGCCAAAGCTGTTTGATTTCTCCATTTGCAGCCGCCATTATTTATAGCAATTAGATGTCCCTGGTGAGGGTGTTCCAGTGCTTCCCCATCCTGTGGGGCAGGAGCGAGGATTTCCCATTCCTCAGAGCTCTGTGTATGTTAATCCTAAAACCCTCCCACAAAGGGAGCCCTTCCCAGGGCTTTGCCACAGGCACTGCAGGCATAGAAGGGTGGATACATCCCTACTGGAGGTTGTTGCCAAACCTCCCTTAGCCAAAGAAGAGGGGAAATGGCCCCACACTATCTCCTCCAGGGCAGGGAATTGTAATGTCCAGCGAGATGGGGATACCGGAGTGCTCAGAGCCCTCAGCCAGGAAACTGGGCCCCTTCACTGCTGCACAGTCACATAAACTCACCATTCCTGCTCCAAAACACTCCTAGCATCATGGAAAAGGCAAGACAAGCAGGTGGATGGAGAGAGGAGGGATGTGGAAGTGATGACAGCAGTGACAGCGCTGTCACAGCAGCCAGGGCCAGGAGGTGGCCAGAGGGGACCTGCTTTGCTGTGGGCTTTGCTTTGCACCCTGGGGAAAGGAGGGGATGATGGAGCAGAGCCCTGGAAAGCTGGAGTGGGCTGCCTCCAGGCAGGCAGCATGCTGCTTTTGCCACTGTGTGTTTTGAGAGATGGTGTGATTTGATGTAGAGTCTGTTAGAGTTGGCTGTAACCTGCTTGTGCTTTGTCCGTGCAGATAAAGTTGCATTCATATTATACTTCTCTGCTCCACACACACTCTCCAACTCTGAAAAGCGTGGTTTGAAAAACAAAAAAAAACACCAAATTTTTTTTTTTTAAATGCAACTTTGGCTGTGCAGCCTTCCCAGGAAATGCCTGTAGAAACTGCCCGTGCAGGAAACAGCTACAAAGGGAAGGAGAGGAGGGAGGTGAAGCCCAGCAGACCTGGATTCTCAGAGACCATGTGCAGCTTCTTCCTCTCCAGCTCCTCAGGGCTCTTGGCTGTCTCTTCATGTTGCTTCCAAGGCCCCACACATCACAAGTGTCTTTCATGAGGGCTTGTCAGCCTCCCACCATGCCCGAGTCCCATCTTCCTGTGCAGCAGAAACTTGTAAGGGCTCAGCAGCCATGACTGAAGCCAGATTTTCAAACAGGGCCAGCACTCCATAAACCACTGGGCTTTTCTGAAAGTCTGGCTCTGAGGAAAGCCTTTATTTCCTTTTTATTTTTTTTCCCTACACTAGGACTGAATCAGTAATATAAACATTAGGCTGAATAGGCTGAATATCTTCTCCCTAGAGGGCTTCTCTCTTTTTCTGCCTCCTTTATCTCTGCCAAGGTGCTGATAACCAACGTGTGCCATGTGTAAGGGTATCCATGGGGCTGACAGAGCCCTGTTCCATGGGCATTTTCAACCCAGGCTGCAGAAAGAGCTGGGAAGGAGAGAGTGGGAAAGCCTTGCAACAGTTTGCCAGCAACAGATTCTGCTTTCAGTGAATGACTTGAAAATATTTACCTTTTTTTGAAGCAAGAAGGCAGAAAGAGTATTCCCTTACTCCTTCTCTTGGTTTAAAAGAAGGTTTAATTTGAGATGTGAAGCACAAATCAGTGCACCTTCACACCTCCACTTAAACTGGACTGTTTAGCTTGAACAGGCAGGCTGCAGCCTCCCTTGCACCAGGACGTGGCTGTGCCCAAGGCTCTCGTCCTCCAAGGATGCAGAAACATCCATTGAGTAGCATCTGCTTAAGTTTTCTTTTGCCTAGAGGTTGGCATGGGGTGACACCAGCTAGTGGCTCATAGGTTTTCACAGGTAGGGGCTCCAAATTTGTTCCAGAAAGAGAGTTTGATTGCCCCTAACTTCTCCAGAGCCCAGCAGCTTCAAAGACATGTCCCCCACACTCTATCATAACAACATTCAGAAAGCAGTTTGAATTTCTTCCAGCTGGCCTCCTGTTACAGAGATCCCTATCAGCACCCGGGAGGAAAGAATTAGCAAGAAAAACAAGCGTCTCTTTAAACTTCACAAAGAAAATGAAAATGCAAAGGAAAAGGCCATGTAAAAAGCGTAGATGTAGCCCAGTGACGTCCAAACAATGTGCTCTTTTCCTAGGGTTGTCTGAGGTAGAAAGGATCCTAATGCCTGACTTTTCTGGTGTCAGCTGGAGCCTTTGCACACTAAAGGCAGGGTTTCCCAAAGCCAGGTGCATTTGCACAGGTACTGTCTGTGTGACCTCCCTCCACCACTGGGGATGAGCACCTCAAGAGAACATGAACCCAGGCAGGAGCGTGTGCCCGGGGATGCAGGGAGCCACCAGAGCCAACCAGACAATAAACAAGGACTTTCCAATGCATCTGCTTGGCTTTTCATGCCAAACTCCTTCCATGCCCCCCAAAATGGACCTCTTGTGGCTCTCTCTTCTCCCAGAAAAGCATCCCAGCTGCAGATTTTTCCCCATTTACCAGGAGATCAAGCAGCCAGGCTCGGGGTGAGGGGTGGGAAAACCTGGAACAGGGAGCTCCCCTGGCAGCAAAGAGCCTCCCCCAGCCCCAGCCAGCCGGGTTTGCTGTGGTTTCTGCTGAGCTGCCTCCTCCTGTGGAGCTGTCCTGCGCCCCAGCCCCAGCCTGCAGCATCCTCAGCATCTCCCTGCTGGTCACAGCCTGACGTGCTGACATGTGAACAGCTCCTCTAAAGAACAGATACCCCCCTTTCAAAGAGCAAAGTCCCTGGGGCAGCCGGGGGAAGCTGGCAAAGGACACAGACTGGGTTTGTTTTTGCTTTGTGCTGCTTCACACGAAGGAGCCACTGGCTTGAGATGGGGCTTGGGGACCGAGCTGGTGCCTTTGCATGTTAGAAACCATTTCCGTTAGAAAGCCTGACAAGCACTGTCTGTTTTGGTATTTGTGACCCCCACCAGAGCTATTTTTCTGCATTTCCCAAGACTTTCTCTTCTTCCCTATTCAGTCTGCAGATGGGCCCTGCCTCTTAGCTGGCTCTCTTCAAAGGAGGGCATTATGTTATGCCATCATTTATCATACTGTTCTTTTCTCCAGCAAATTTCCATTATGATTGGGAAAAAAAAAAGTGTGGCAGCCATCACCTCTGCTCTTAGCTGAACTTTGGTTGGTTATTGAGCTATTACTCATAATTTAATTGTCTTCAGTTGCTCTATCTAAGCAAAAAGATGGGTAAATCAATAGATATAGATAGATTAAAGGATGAAGGAGTGGGGGAGCAATTTGGGGTGATTGCTGACCCAAGTCAAGTTGGAAAGGGAGGGAAATTGCATTGAGCTGCACCAATTTACACCTTTCAAGAGACTGACTTTCTGTGACCATGAAACATTTCTCACCACAGAACTCAGCTGAGTGTCTGCTCGGGTTTAGTGTGCAGTTAAATGAAAATTCACAAGATGCAATTCAAGCAAAAGTTACAGATTGATGTCTCAGCTTCTCAGAGTCCAAAAAAGTGAACTTGAGCATATGTAACTTCAGAGACTAACCTAATCTTCCCCTCTTGCTGAGAAGATTCACATAGCAACAGTGAAAGGGGCTTTCTTCAATTTGCTTTATCCTGTGTGTATTTAAGATAGCCTTTTTTTTTTTTCCAGAATTTCATTTAGCTACTCATACTACAAACACAAGGACAGATGGTCACCAGATCAAACTTAATCAGCATTCTGTATGCTGGATTTTGAGCTTAGAAATTCATCTGGTTCTAGTAAAGCACAGTCTGAAACCTGCCTGATGTTTAACTCAACCACAGAATTGTATTAAATTTCTAAGCCTCCCCATCCTCACAGGAGATTGAGATGGGAACCATCAGGCAGTTTCTAAAAGGGGTTGATTAGTAGTTTAATTATCAGAGATATCTGCTCTATTTCTAGTGTCTCGCTGGAGAAGAGCATTTTCAATGGGAGGCTGAAGCCCAGTCTCACCCCTTTGTGCTTTCTTGGAGTTCATTACAGGACTAAATCCAGCCCTGGAGTCCGAGGATGCAGTTTTGTTTACATCCCCTTACACCACACTGAATTCAAGGTCCAGACCTTGGCAGTGCACCCTCAGCCAAGGCAATTTGAATTATTTTCCCATGGCTTCTTCTCATTCCTCCTCCATCAGGCTCTTCCCTTCTCTGCCTGTCGTTGTTGTTGGCTGTTGGGCTGAGCTCCCCATGAGTGTCCCCATCCCAAGGAATTGATGTCACACAGGACAAGCAGTGAGCTCCACCAGGGAAGGGCTGTCAGGCTCCTCCATGCCCACGGTATCCAGGAACCTCAGGAGCCACAGGAAACCCTCCTTGGCCTTAAGTGAAGTCAGGATTTGATACCCTGTGTCCTTAAACCCTCTGTCCTTCAGGTGTGGTGACCTTTTTGCCCTCTCTGAAATCCCTCTGCTATTTTATCCCTCGTGCCACAGCCTGTCAGAGGTGAGTGCACCCCTGCATCCAACTCTGCTGCCTCTATTTGCATAACTGTGGCATGGGGCTGCCTGGCTGGAGCCCAAACCCCACTCCAAATGGCACAGAGGCCACAGCCATCTGTGTCCTTTTCACATTTGCTTTCATTGTTTTAGGATCAAATCCAACTGCTGCGACCTGCAGTAACTCCAGACTTTTCAAAGCTTTCCACAGAGCACGATCTGTGGTTACACCGTGGAGAAGCAAACCTGGAAAAAAACTTGTTGGGCTAGCTGAGAGGTATTTTAGTTAGTGCAGAGGGCTGCCAGTGGTGAAACCAGCACTCCCAGAGCATGAATGAACGGAGGGTGTTTCATTCTGTGCACGCTGGACGATTCATCCTAACTGGGCATTATGGTTGCCCTGGGCAGGGTGCTCTCGAGATCTATTTCCACTGCCACATAATAAATATAAATACTCCTTATGACACAGTCATGGATGGAAGGCATCTAGTGGTTACTAAAGGTTATTCTGATGATGTATATTCAAACCCCTCCTGTTTGGCATTAATTAGCACAATGTTCTATTTTGCAATTTCCCAGCACAGACACATCCAGATTCCTGCTAGGAATTGGAAATGGCATCATCCACCACCCACTCCTCCACCCAAACCAGACAGCACTGATACAATCCCTCCCTCCCATGAACCCCCCACAGCCCCATGGTAGGGACATGCAGGGGCTTGCAGGATATGGGATTTTTTTGCATTACAAAACCTAGACATTCCTTTCTAAGAGGATTCAGGCTGGGATCTTCATGAAGGTCTCTCCCATGGATCCCAAAAGCCCAGTGCCATTAGTGGAGGCAGTCAGAAGCTTCTGGTTTGGCACATGGACTGGGGTATTTCTGATGACCAGGTTAAAAATTGCTGGTTGCAGGAAGGTGATGCCCTCAGGAGCTCCAACCCCTCAGGAACGAATGGAAGTTTGCAATTCACACACTGAATTGAACTCTTCATGTCACAGCACTGGGAGGAACTGGTGTAAACCTTTCCCTTTTGTGTTTCCCATTTCTCTGGGCTTGGTTGCTCCAACCTCCTACAGATGCTTCCTAATGCAAATACTAAGACAAATGTGCAGGAGGTACTGCGGGAGCTGGATTCTGTCCTTGCCAAAGTCCAAGAGAGAAGGGAATGCTTGCACATTTTCTACCTATTTTATCTCTGTTGGGTGTCTGAAAAGCATTTTTTACCATCCCCAAGCTGCAGGGATAATTAGATGCTGTACCAACCAAACTGCCAAAAGATGAAAACTTTTGTGTTTCAATATTGCATGGAACACGGCTTAAAATAGCTAAGCAGATCCTGTAATTAGGAAAGTACCAACTAACACTCATCCTCCTCTGCTCTAGGCATCCCACCTCTGGGATGTTCATCCCACCTCTGGGATGTTCTGAGCTCCTTGCACTGGCCTGGCAGTGCTTTTTCCACTTTGGTGCATCCTCAGTGCAAAGGGACTTTTTTGCTCCTTTCTCGTGTGGTTCTACCTTGCCTCGTGTAAGGACCATCAGACTCTGAGCTCTAATGCTGGAGCTGATTCTCCTGCAGTGTTCTCCTGACCTGTGGCTGATGTGAAGCTCCCATGGAGTGAAGTCACAGTCCTGCAGCTGTGACCCCTGGCACCTACCATGGGGGACAGCCACCGCTGGATTCTGCCCCCAGTGTCACCGTCCTGTGGCACTGGAGCTCCACAGCAGCTCCACCTTTGCCAGCACCACAGTCCCTGCACGCTCTCCCAGTGCTGGAACAGCCAAGCTCACGTGCACCAGTTCCTTTTGGGTTTTATGCCTCCAGTTTCCCTCCAGATAAATGTATTTTTTTAACTCAGAAACACATTTGTTCCAAGTCGGATGCCAACTGCTCCCAGTGCCAAGAAGATGCAGTGCTCCTTCTGCTCGCTCTGTTTTCCTGTGAACTTTATCAGTTTTTCCTTGTTTCTCTGTGACCTTTGGAGCCCATTCAAAGTCATCTGCCTCTTGCTTTGATTTTGTTTCAGTCCAGTGTAGGTTGCCAGCTGATTTGTTGCCTGTTTTAACACATAGCCAGAAAATCACCACCTCTTCATATTGTTCAGTCAGTCATCAAATCCAGGCTTGCCAGCTCCTTTTGTTAATGGGCTAGGAGGGATTGTTAGGTCTAGCTGATGGGACCAGAAAGCTGCTTAATTACAGCTAACAAATCTTTAAAGCCTAATGTAGGACTTTTACTGCCAGTCAGGGGTCTGTTGTGGACCCAAGGTCCACCTGGATGTTGGCTGTACCTTATCTTTCCCCTGGTTAGATAGGCACTTCAGCTGCCACACACACGGGTTCTACTCCTGAAAACGCATCCCTGAAGTTGTGGCACAGAGATTTGGCTTATGCTGACTCTGGGATGGAGACAGTTTCAATTACTGAGCCAAGTGGGACCTCCTGTGTGCTGTCCCACAGCTGATCCCAGTTACAGGCAGCCGGGGATCAGTGGGAGGTGAAGGAGCCCCGTGCCTTGTAGCTGTGGTCATTCCTGCAGTACTGGCAAGAGCCAGGCTGGACGTGGGAGCCCCTGGTGAGGTGCAGAGCCCACAGGCCTTGTCCAGGCTCAGCTCCAGCACCACGCAGCCTGGAAGGATCCATCTTATCCAGGTACTCCTCAGGAGAGCTGTATTGAGCCCCGTTTGTGGTGAAAGGCAGCAGTACTCTCTCCAGACTTGGGTATGTTTCTCTGCACATTCCTCCGTGTTCCCTTTCCAGCTCCAGGTATTTTGCTTGATTGCTTGTTAAAGACCAAGATTTCATTTGTGGGCCAGGAGTAAAATCCATATTTCTCTTGAATACAGAGGACAGTCAGGAGGGAAGGGGTAGCCAGTTGACCAAAACCCATGCTCATCCAGGCACCGTGGGCATCTCCCACAGCACCCTTCAGGAACTGAGGTACTGATTTATTTCTTGAGTACAGACGTGATGTACCCAGCTTTAAACTATTCTGACTCCATTTTCTGTGTACGGGTCGCAGGCCCCTAAAGAAGGGGGGATTTAGAGAGATGAGTGCTCACTGATTAGATGTAACTTGGATGAGTTTACATAACGCAGCGGTGCAGCATTTTCAAAGGTCGCTGCACACTTCTTCGGCTCTTCCCTGAGGTTTAACTTTTCGTCTTCCTCCGGGTTTATCCCGCGCTGTCCTGGTGCCCGTGCGCGGCCGATCTCCACCATTCCCGACCCGTTCCCGAACTATTCCTGACTTGTTCCCGACCCATTCCCGACCCGTTCCCGAACTATTCCCGACTTATCCCCAACCCGTTCCCGACCCGTTCCCGAACTATTCCCGAACTATTCCCGACTTATCCCCGGCCCGTTCTCGACCCGTTCCCGAACTATTCCCGAACTATTCCCGACTTATCCCCGGCCCGTTCCCGGCCCGTTCCCGACCCATTCCCGACTCATTCCCGCCTTTGCGTGGGGCAGGCGCTGTGCGCGGGCGGCTGGCGCCCTCTGCTGGCTGCGGGCGGAACTGCGCTCGGGGACGCGCTCGGGGATGGGATCGGGGACGCGCTCGGGGATGTCGGTGACCTGAGCTGGCTTTAAAGAGGGACAATAAACCAACCGTCAGAGCTGGGAACCCCCAGCATGGACAAAGGAAGGGGTCACGGTCTCTGTGCCTGCAGGTTCGGGGCAGGGTGCAGCCCTCCTCTGTCACTTTGCAGGGGAGGAACACCAAGCTCCCTGGTACAGCCCAGGTAAGGGCTGAGGAGGGGGCTGGAAGGGGACAGCAGCATAAGAGGGGCAGACTGGAGGTGCCCAAGGCACAGGGGCAGAACTGTTCACCAGCACAAAACACGCTTGGGACAGTGCCTGCAGAAAGGACGTAAGAGCAGGGGCCAGAATCCAGCATGCGTTTGTTCCCCGTGTTTCTGAAATAATCCCTTGGAGATCAACGGGGTTTCACATTTTTCCCCATCTGTTCTTAATCTGTTTCCCTGACAGATGCCAAACCACCATACCCTGCATGGAAAAACACAAAACAAAAAAACAAAGCTTTATATCTTCTCTGGTTTTATTCGCAAACATTCCCTGGAGCCCGGCACTGTTCGTGCCCCAGGCGTGTGCAGAGGCCCGGGGAGGAACCTGCCCCAGGGACAGCTCTGCTGTCAGCAGGGGCTCACAGAAGGCCCAGAAAGTCTGTTCAGGGCACAAACTGTCTCTGATGGAGCAGCTTTGTGTTTATACAAACCCGATGACTCCAGTTGGTGATTATCTGCTGCTGGCATCCCTCTGCTGCCAAGAATCCTCTACCAACATCCCTTCCTGCTGTTCCAGGCGCTGCAGATTTGTACAGCCTGAGGCAGTCCCAGCCGGGCAGGAGGTGGGCACAGAGAAGGGAACTGCCTTGCTAAAGGCCACAGAGCAGAAGGAAAACCAGCACCCTGAATCCTGCAAAGGCTCCAGACAATTTGTCAGGCAGCCACTCGTCCCAGTGTTATCTCAGAGTCCATCCCGGCCAAATCTGTTGAGGACATGAGCAACAGCATTTTAATGGTACCCATAAATAGTTTATTTAAGGCTGAGACTTGGTGACTACAGCACTGTCATTATCAGCGCCTGGAATGAACCATCTCTGATAATAAATAACCTAAGATGACTCCCAACATCAAAAATTTCTCTGTCCTAAGTTGCTCCCATCTTCATGCTATCAATCAGAAAGTCAGATTGTTTGCAACAGCTCATACGGTAAATTGACTTCAGTTTTCTTCTTTCCAAACGCTGAAACCGGCTCTTTCCAGGGCACTGCCATGTAATTTACAGTTCTATCACCACCTCCTTAAGAGCTGCCAAGTTCTTTGGAGTCCTTTGAAAGTGAACATAATAAAAAAGATACGAGCTGAGACTGACCATGGGTTTCAAGTCTGCAGGTTTCTACGTGCCTTTTCTGGGTTTTTTCAGCAAGCTGATGGAAACCAATTCTGTATCTTTAAGGCAAGATGAAAAGATTTTAGAATTCCCCTGACTAGTGAGAGCAGAGAATTGATACAGCTCTACAGCAGCCAAATGCCAGCACATCTTTACATCTCAACTTCACCATTAGTCTCAGCTAAGAGATGGAAGGGAGAGATTTCCTCTTTGTGTATCATTTGCTTAATCAGTCTGAAAACAGGTCTGAAACAGTAACAGTTAAACAGCTGTGCAATTTGTCTGTTGCCCCAAGAACAGACTATTTAGATAAGGTTTGGCTGAGCAAAAAAAAAGAAGGCTGGGGAAAGATTCCAGCAGCTCTAAGAGGAGAGGGAAGATGGCTCTGTCTTGGGCTGTCAGCATCACAGCAAGCCCTGCTCTGTTCAGGCACTGCTTCTCACCAACCCAAGTCTCTGTTAATTTAATAAATTACAACATCCTGTGCCTCTCCAGTTTGGCAAAGGTAGGATCTGGGGTGAAGGAGGTCTCCTTTGCTTACCCTGCATGTTTTGCCAGCATCCCCCCAACTCCCTGAAATGTCGAGAGAAATATCAACAGAGTGAAATGTAATCTCAAAGAGAAACGCGATATTTTTTTTAAATGTCCTCACAGCAGCAATCATAATAAAAATACAAACCTGAGGTTTGTAAAAATCTAGCAATAAAACCACAGACATCTTTACAACTCCCAGATACCCAGTGCTCCCCGGCAGCAAGCACAGAAACCCTCCCAGACACAAGGAGCAAAACTCTAACTGGGGACTAGGCCTAATTGTTTTACAGCCTGGAAAAAAAGGGAAAATAGAAAAGAAAAAAAAATCCACACATGACACCAATTCGCGGGTCATTACCAGCCACCATCAGGGAAGATAAAATAAACTTCCTCGTTTTCCCTCACCTAGAGACCGCGGAGCAGCTGAGTTGTGGGGAGGTGGAATGCTGTGCTACAGGCAGTGCGTGGTTTGGGTTTATGAGGCGAGCTCAGATCTTTGTGCTGTTTCCTGGTCATTAAAAGCCCTTTTTAAAAGACAGATTACAGGCATCTGTACTTCCCGAGCTAACAGTGAGCATATTCTGTTCCACAGGAATAGAGATCATCTCTCTTAAAATGTGAGGCAGGCCCTCAGGCAATGTAGCTCAGCTTCCCAGTGTGCTCTGGCCGGTTATTTAATATTTCCATGCCTTGACTCTCAGCAAAAGGAATCCTATATTTAGGTATTTTCCAATCTTAATACTTCTATCATTTCTCCAACCAGATTGAAAGCTCTCTTCCCATGGGCGCTGCTTATTTTGAGGAGGTGATGGAAAATTGTGGCAGCACAGGGCTGTGCAAGGTGATCAGACTCAGCAATGATGGGAAATTATTCAGAGCGGGGGAAAAATTCAGTGTAGGCCAGGTTTAAAAATCCCGAGCAAACAGCCTGAGCCTAGTACTGTACAACTGCACTGTAGGGCTGTCAAGTCACATCGCAGTTGGTTTCCTGATGCTGATAATTTAATGATTCTTTGGCCCAGGGGTACATGTCCCACTGCGAATCTGCTTCTCCAGAGCGGCTTTATCACCGGCCTGAAAGGCAGCAGTGATGGTTTGTGTGTAAATGCGAGTGAGGAGCGCTAATGCACGGTAATGGCCACAGCACGTCCTGATCCAGGGGCTGGCAGCACCGACAGGCTCGGGATGTGTTTTGCTCCCTGTGAACACACAGGGCACTGGCTTTTTCCGTAGATATCTTCATGGAATACAGCAGGCAGAGCCTGAGCATACACATCTGAACCTGTCAGTGATTGCTTGCAGACTGCGGGCTACATTTCTTCATTTTTGGTGGGTTTTGTGAAAGTCTTAAAATGTAGATTTCACAGGTTTTCTTTTGCCCGAGGGGAAAAAAAATGTGTTCGAGTCCTGTTATTTCTAGGCTATTTGCAACGCGTCCTTTTTCCTTTGTGGACTAATTGTCTAAGTTTAGCTGTCTAGTTAAAGAGCTTTTTGAAAGCTGTTCTGGGCATTAATTACATCCTTTCTGCTTGGAATGAGAACCCTTACTCCCCAGGTTTCTGAGAAAGGCCCATGATACAATTGAAAGGTGGGAACTGCTTTTGCCCTTGTTTGTACAGTCACAGAATTCTGGCTAATGGCCATCTCATGAATTAATGCTGAAAAATAATGGATTTACCAAGAGTCTGGTTGGTAAAATGGAGATAAGGGAGCTGAGTAAGGGGCTGATGCCTTCTCCCAGCCAGCAATGTTTTACGATCAGGGAGTAGGTCAATTCACTCGCACATTTAATGGATGAGATAAGGGCAGCTTGCAATAAATTAGCTTTCTGGGCAATATATGATCCGAGGGATGCAGAGCCCTTCTGGCTGCCTGCTGCTGAGGGAGCCAAAGCAAGGCAGCGCCAGAGCACAGCTATTTGCAGATGATGCCGTCTCCCACTAAAACCAACTGCTGGTGCTCCTGAGCACCCGGCTGTAAAGCCGTGACCCTGAGGCAATGCAGGCCAGCGGGGCATAGCTGGAACACAGCTGGCCACGCTCTGCTCAGCACCATTTCCCTGCTGGGAAGCCGGGCTGCAGCTGAGTTGCAGGAGGGATCTGTGTGCTGTGCCTCCCTCCAGGCACAGAGATGCAGCTCCAGGCAGCTCCCACCTTCTGCTCCTCCAGCCCCAGACGTCAGCCTGGATCAGGCATCTCCTGCATCCTGACCTGCTTTCTTCTCCTCCTCCTCCTCCGTAGATATCAGGGCATCAGTTTCAGCACTTGCCATCAGATGTTCCTTGTTCTGTAGCAGGAGGTTTCCTCTGGTACCAGGAGCCCCCCAGCCCAAGCGTTGTGCAAACAAAGGAGAAACAATAACTAAAACCAGTCTCTGCCTTAAGGAGCTGACAGCATCTCCCTTATTCCTCCCAGCTTCTGTAAATAAATCCTTGGTGATGTCCCTGTTTTCCGGAGGACGATAAAAGGACCTGTCGTCACTCCCTGCACAGACTTTTCCTGCCATTCACTGAGCTTTTCCCTCCCTCTCCCATGCAGGGAGAAGTGTGTTAAAAATTAATTCTCATCTGCTGACTGCTAATTATCTTGGAGGCTGTTGGTGAAGTGCAGCAAAGGGACCAAAGACAGCGCTCCAGAAGGGCCCTGCGGGAGGAACACTGGCTTGGATGGTGCCACTGAGCGGGGTCAGGCACAGAGGATTTGAACTGATGCTCCTCCAATGGGATGTCTGGCAGCAGAGGTATGAAATGAGATTCACTGTTAGAGTTCTCTCTCTCTACACACACACTTACATGTATTTGGTTCTGATTTTTAAACTCTTCCCCTTTTACATGGGGAGGGATCACATCACCCACCAGATTTAAGTATTTTGGTTGAGTTTCATCCTGGCTGTTGTTCCCCACCTGGGAACAACAAGCTCTGGGGAAGGCTCTGCACAAGCTCTGGGGAAGGCTCTGCACAATCCCTTCCCCTTGCCCTCGTCCCACAGCCTGTGAGCTCCTGCTCCCACAGGGGGACAGCCCCTCCAGCGTGCTGCTCCCCTTCCCGACGGGGTGAATGGGAAGCTAATCCCGGATTCTCATCTCAGCCACGCTGATCTAATTAATAGTAACTCTTGTGGCTTTAGAGGGTGGAGGGTGGCTGGATTTAGATCTGCATTACTGGAATCAAAACCAGGCCAGCTGTGCTTGTTGATGTTAGAGAGGCACAGCAAAGAGAAATAACATCCGTGTGCAGTGACACAGGAGAGCTGATTAAACCTTCCTGCTCCCAGCTCTGCTGCTCTCCCCTCTCCCTCTAACCTCTGCTTTTTAAAAAACAAAGCAAGCAAAAGAAAAATTAGGAGAGAGGCACCTGGAAAGCAGAGAGCCAGCAAGAAGCTCTACAGACCACTGCACATCATGACAAGGCTTTTGTGATCTCTGATTTTGGGGGACCACAAACTGCAAAATGCTCATATCTGAGAGCAAAGTGTTTGCACTTTGATGGATTGGGGATTTGAATTTCTGGCTATCTCCAAAGCTCAGGGGTTGCAATGGGGGTCAGAACTTCCTGCAGTTATAGTAACTGTATTATACTGCACTCCCCTCTTCAGGATTGTTAAAGAATTTTGCAGATATTAATGACCCATTATTACCATGTTCACGTTCCATTTTGAACATGAACAAACTGGGGCAGCTGAGTGCTGCTCACCTGGCGAGGGGCAGAGCAGCCATTCAAAGGATGACAAATTGGGGTGACATTTGCAGACTGTAACTTCTGAGAACTGAAAATTTCAGAGAAAGCAGGGGCACATGTTAAAAAAACTCAGGGACTATTTCAGCTTTATTTCTGAATGAATGTATTTTTATCCCTTGGTTTCCAACAGGTTTTCCTTACATGGAGTACAGGTACACATTTCTGCTCTATAAATGTCACATCTTGAGGCCTGTTAATAAAAAGCACTTCTTTGGAACAACACAGATGGGGGTTTTCCTTCATTTGTATTCAGTTATTAGGGATCTATATTGAATTTAACATCCTTCTGTTTTTCCTGCCAGGATGATTCAGATGGCAAATGCATTTCTCTTCTGGCACAGGTTCTAACTGAATCATTTTCCCAGACTAGGTTGTCACCTAGCAGGATCCTAAATTAAGAGTCCATGTTTTATATAAAAAGCTGGATGGATAAAATGGAAGGGCCTTCCTGCACTGCTGCTGGCAGAGCCAAAACTCCCCTTGTACCAGGCTTTTCACTTCTAAACACCCATTTAAAACTGTTCATCCTTGGTTTTAGCTTTGACTAAGGACTAATGAATTTTCTTTAAAACATTTCCCTCTAGGCTATGTTGTGCTTCCTTTTTTCCAGGCTTTAGGAGCTGCAAGGTGCAAAGTACACAAAGATCCATCCTCTGTGTCCTCACACACAACAAAGTCATCTTGAAGGTAGGTAGAGCCAGCAGCTTCCAGCTTGATGCTGGATTTGATTTTGGTGAAGGTGTGAAATACTTCCCTGTGCTGTGTGTAGTGCATCTTTTGACTAAGAAAATTATCTCCCACTTGTAGGAACTTTATTGGCCTTTTCTATTGGTTGCTTCAAAAAGCCACGTTTCTGTCCCTTAATTTTGGAGCCCCTCATAATGAAGTATTTTATTTCCATTACAAACATAGAAAAGACACTGCATCCGTAAATGCTTGTGGGCATATACCAGAGATAGAATCACAGGGCAGTGACTGTGCCATGTGCCATCATCTTCAACATTGATTTGTAGAGAAAATGCAGAGAATATCCAGCCACGTAGGGCTGCACACCCAGAGCCTACCCCACTGGTGGGCAGCTGAAGGTCACATTTATTCACAGATTAATGCAGAAATGGCAGTGCAGAGTGAAGGTGCACGTGCAGAGCAGGACAGGCTGCAGGAATTCCAACCCCACAGCTCTCCTGGGGCTCTGCTGCAGCTGCACTTGTCTCAGTGGGCTTGGGGGAAACACACACAAACATGTGCCAATAGCACAAACACCCTCCCAAAATCCAGACAGGCTGTTTCCCGCACATCCACACACATGTTGCCATGATCCTTGGGATCACAGACCACAGCTTCTGCTCACAGATGTGTTTCCACCCCCCTCATCCTTCACACCAACACACACGTGCACACACACTGCACCCAACACACCTGGTGCACCTCAGTCCTCACTTCAGCTGGGAGGGAGCTCAGTTATTCAGTGCTGTGTTCTGGATTTGGAATGAGAATGGTGTTGATAACACACTGCTTTGGTATTTGTTAAGTTCTGTTTCTCCTAAGTTTTTGGGGTTTTTTTTTTCTGTATCATGCTTTGCCAGTGAGGGAGTTTGTAAAAGAAACTGGGAGGGAGCAAAGCTGGCACAGGTGACCTGAACTGGCCAAAGGGATATTCCACAGCATTATGTTCAATATTCCATAGAACATACTGCCCAGTGGCATAACTGGGGGAGTCACCTGGAAGGGGGCTGCTCTGGGTTTGGGGAGGGGCAGTCTGACACCAGTCAGCTGGAGATGAGCAATTGCAGTGTGCATCATTTGTTTTGGGTGTATTTCCTTTCCCTTTTTATTATCTATCATTATTATTCTATTTCTTTTTATTTTCAATTACTGAACTCTTCTTATCTCAACCTTCAAGTTTTACTTTTGATTCTCCTCCCCATTCCACCGGGCGGGGAGTGGGGGAAGAAGAGCGGGGAGACTTGCGTGGTGCTTAATTTCCAGCTGGGCTCAAACCGCGACAGCCTCTCCCGGGAGCACATTCCCGGTTTTCCCACATTCCCGCACACCTGGCGCCCTTCTCCCTCTCCCTCTCCCTCTNGGCTGCGGCGCGCCGTGCCCTGCGCCCCGGACCGGCTGAGGGGGCGTCAGCGGCATCGCGACCCCCGGGGCCGGGTGGGGAACGGGGCGGCGGCATCGCTGCTGAGGCCTTTTTCCGCCTCGCGCCAATCCACCCCCGCCGAGGGACCCCGCGGTGGCGGCGCCCCGCGGTCCCGCTGCGCGTGAGGCGGCGGAGCGGCCGCGGCGCCGGGAGCTGCGGCGGGCGGGGGAGCCGCGCCTCGGCTGCGGGAGATGCGCTGGCGGTGGGGCGCGATCAGCCCTCCCGAGGGCCGGTCAGAGCCCCCCGCGGGCGGTCAGAGCCCCCCGGGCCGGGGCGGCCGTTGAGGGGCAGCGAAGAGCGCGGCGGGTGCGCGCAGGGCGGCTCCGGGCCGGGCGCTGGCGCTGGACCAAAGCGCTCCCTGCGCGCTCCTGAGAGCATCCAGGGCCCTTTCCCGGTCACTGGAGCACAGGGGGTGAAGGGACCGCCTTGAATCTCGCTGTACCCCCCTTGTCTTTCCGTGCGTGCCCGTTTGTGGGTATTCCTGTTTGGGATGTGCCCCAGAGAGCGGCCGCCCGTCGCCTCCCGCTGCACCCACCGGGGCAGGTTTTGCACCGCATCCTCCCGCATCCTTCGCAGGCGCCTTTTGCATCGCAAAAATTTCACTTTACAAAGTGACAACAGTGTCGTTTTCACGAGCAACACAGAGCATGCAAAGGGCTGGACGGGTGGATTGTGTATATTTCGGAGTGGGTAGGGAGTAACCTTCGTTTGAGAGGAGGAGGTTTTTCCTTTAACGCCTGCCGTCTGTGGATATGGCAGCAGAGAAGTGCAGGGCGTCTTCAGACGTGGAGATGCTTCCAGACGCAGTTTCCCTACGCAGGACCCGGGGTGGGACAGCAGGGAGGAAGGGGGGGCCCTTCCCGATCTGGACGGCAGCAGAATGCACCTGAGCCCACCTTATTAAATCGAGTAAAGCTGAGACACTCAAGGTAAATGTGAACACAGAAGCTGAGGCAGCCCTGGGGATGGAATTGTCTATTTTGATCTGCATTGCAGGTGCCTAGGAAGCATCCAGGGTACTTGTTGGCTTTACTTAGATGGTAAGATGCTTACACTTAAAAAGCTGTATTGAGCTTTTGCAATATCAGTTATACTCCTTAATTAAAAAATAAAAGACAAATGGATGTGACTGTAAATACAGTGCCTTTTCCCATATAATTTGCTCATTAATGAGTGCAATTCTGTAGTGCATTATTATGACTGAGCCTCTGGGAGACTGACATTTATGCTTTTAAACTGCACATTGCTTTTTGGTTTGACAATTTAAAGCAAGTGCTTTATACACAGATAATGGCTGACTCGTAATATTGTTGATTTTACAAGCTCTTGTTTGCACTGAGGCTCCAGCAGTCATTTTTAGTGAAACAACAAAGATTGGAAGGTCATAATAGAGGAAAGTATCAGCTGCTTAAGTGGAAAGAAAGAATATTGGCTAAACTGATGCTAACCACTTGTTTTCATCCTCTTGTTGTACTTCTGTTTGATATATCTGTGAAGTTTCCTCCCTCATCTCTTTAGAAAAGACAAAGGTCTCATGACAAACCCAGATACTCTAAGTAGTTTCCAGTCCAGTAGTTCTTGCAAAATGTAGCACAGCAATAATTTCATTTCTTACAGTTGTTTCCTTTACATCAGATGTCAGATACAGCTGCATACTTTCAGGGCACCTGCTGTCCCTCACCTCTGATCGTCACCTTTACCTGTCTGCTGTGGTATCATCAATGAATGTGGGCCTGATTCGTCTCTGTGCTCATTTCTAAGTGATGTAGAAAATACCTTCCTCTAAGCCAGCACGTCCAGCAGTGTGACAGTGGGTGTGAGTCTGTCTCCATGTGAGCACTGAATGATTTTGTTTAATAATGTTTTGCTGTTATCTACCTGCTCATTTCTCCCAGTGATGTTAAAGACTGTGGTTCTATAAATAGGAGCAATGAATTTATTTACTACTAGATGTTAGAGGCATGACAAAATATTGCTGAAACTGATGTTTTCAGAGTGTATTGGAAGTTCTGCAAGCTCTTCGTTTGAGTGGTTTTAAATAATCATTGAGAAAATACTTTTCTTTGGATTGCTATTTCTTTTCTGCTGTTGGGGAGCATGTTTGTTCTCATTTTACTCCAAGGAAACCTTTAGTTTGTATTTAAAATGTTAATATACGATGCTGCTTGTTGGTTTTTGTTATTTGATTGAGAGAGATGGGGTTTTAAATCAGTGTTATTTAAAAACAGAGCTGGACTGAAAACTGTAAAATGTCATGGCTTCTCTGTGAGCAGAATGGTAGCTGTCTCCAGAAAGGCTGAAAATGTGCCAGGGAACAGTAGCTCCTGTAATGCGAGTCCGTGCCCGGGGGGAGGGCACAAAAGGCTCGGCAGATCGCGTTTCTGTGGGGCAGAGGTGTCGGGCTCGGGAGGAGTCCATCTGTGAGGAAAAACCGTGGGAATGATGTCAGAACCAGCAGGTTCCCTCTGTAATACAAGTGTGTCTGCTCCTTTCCTTTCCAGCCTCGGGAAAGCTTGATATGAGCTGTGTAGTTTTATTGTCTCAGTTCGAGATACCTGGGTTATGTAAGGGAGAGTATAAAGCACCTCTGTTTGGGATCTTTTGTCTTGGCATCCTATTTAACACAAAAATCTTGCTTAAGAAAGGACTTGGACGTAGGTCATCTCCTTTACCAGATTTCCTTCATCAGCAGCTCTCAAAACCTTTAGCAAAGTGGAGACCAATTTTTGTGTGTTTGATCGTAGTTGCTGTTCTAAAATAATAAAAATCGATGCCTTATGAAACAGCATCACAGAATGCATTAGAGCAAAGCATCTCCTCAGCCTGTTACACTTGCCTGGAAATAGTTGTGCAGTTCTGTAGAGTTGCTTTACAATAGCTGCTCTCTGTAAATGATCTCTCAGGACAGATTTAGCTTGCTGTAAGGCTTCAGTGCTTCTGCCATGTTTCACAAATATTCCTAGTAACCTCTGAAAATTGTAATTTCTGCAGTTCAGGCAGTAGGAGCTCGCGCTCAGGCGAGTGCCTGGAGCTGGCGCTGCTGCAGGAAGCAGTTCTGCCTGTTCCACCCCCCTGACCTGCTTACATATTCTATTTTTTTTTCCCACCTTCCCCAGGCATTTACAGTGCTGCACAGTGAACCCACAACCTGAAAACAGCCAGTGGGAAAACAGATTTGTTTTCAGCTGCACCAGTTCCCTGACCTGGTTCACTGAATGACCAGAAAGGTGATTCTGGAGCATTTCAGGAATGAAGCACTAAATTCTTGCTCAGTGTATGTGAGTGGGATGGGTTGGACAAAGTCATGGCTGGGCTGAGTGGTGAAATGGATGCATGTCTGTGTGGTGATGGATTTTTGTCGAGTTTGGGAGCAGGAAAAGGCCCAGCCAAGTTGGTTATGTGAAACCAGCTTAGTAATTATTTTGGTTTGTGTTTCAGCAGGCTTCAGAAAGAGCAAATTTTTATATTGCACAAATACATTTTCTTCAATTTCTGATACAATTCACATATTTTTGATAATAGAGGACAAATTAAAAGAGGGCATGCAGTGTTCATAAGTGAGTATGTGATCTGTGAAAAAAGCCCATGACTATTCCGTAGTATTGTGTGATTTCTAAGCATTAATTTGGAGTTATATTTAACAGATCCTTGTACCAAAACCACCCACAGCCCACCTTACTAACTTAAATCCTGATTCAGCTTTAACTGAAGCTGGAGAACTTTCTTAATGACTTTGGAAAAAATAGAATGAGGCTCAGGTTTATGTGTAACATTGATATTGTGTTAGTCTGTGAGAATTGAATATTCATTTTCTTGTCATTCTTCTGCCAAAAGAAGTTGGTTGACTAGAAAGACTAACGTGTCTTTGCAATATTGTGACTGCCTGGTTGTGATTGGGGTGCAGTTTGCATTCTGTGGCTTTGCTGGAGGTCATATTAAAATAACAAATTGTTTTATCCTCAGAATGAAGGGGGGAATAAAACAGAAGAGCCATTCTTCAGGAGCGTGTGCTAGAGAGCAGAAGAGAAGCAACCTGTTCCTCTGCATGAGGGTGTAGTCTTGCTTGTGAGGGCTTTTATTGTCACTTCATCATTGTTAAAGGGGTTCTTTTGAAGTAGTCAGTGTCATTCAGTTGATGCCTTCTTTGTCTCCCTAAAGTGAATTAGGCTCAAATTAGGTGATTTTCAAAGCGTCCTGCCAGAGCAAGCTGTTTGTTCCTGACAGCTGTAAGCCATAGCTTTGCATTCCTGCTATTGGTCATAATAACTGTGTCTGTAGGAAGTGCCACTGCAGGACCATTTGATTTGCTTCTCTCATAGTCTCTGTTACAGCAGTGATTTTAATATCTGATTCCTTTTAGTCACTTCCTTTGTGACAGCTCTGGGGTTAGGTGGCCTCAAGGACAGAGAAAACACCATGTGAGCTGTTCCTGTCAGTGCTCCTGACTCCAGGTAGACAGACAGGCACCTAGGCACTGGTGAGTTCTGTGCAGAAGTACCAGCTGGTTCCTTTGGAGCATCCAGAATTAAATCATTGCTACCAGGGTGATGTCCACTCAATTTTTCTTCCCGCTGCCATACCAGCTGCTGTCAGAGCAACAACAAATCCTCTTCTTACTAAAATGCTGAAATGTGTGCTTGCAGGACATTCAGAGATTAGCTGTAAAGAGTTTACACAGCCTCTGGTCAGAAAATTATGGGAGAGTCAGGCAGAGAAAGCAGTGAGTGAAATAGCATCAAAAGCAGCAGAAATGGGAAAGGAGCTGAGAAAGCGAAATCATGTCCTTCCTCTGGGAGGACAGTGGCACAGTTCCTTCTTCCCCTCCATTGACTCCAGGAAAGAATTACTAATTTGCTTGGTTTAAAACACACAAACGAAAAGAAGATGAGAACAAGTTAGTGGGTCACTAATGATGTGTAAGCATTGTTCTATTGGAATGCAGAAGGCTGAGGACAGAGGTGTTGCTGCAAGAGGTACTTGTTACTGCTAAGGGAGCACTGGAGAAGGGGAGGGATGTCCCGGGGTGGGTGTGTAGGCTGAGTGTATTGCTTGAAAAGCTTGGCTTCAGCACCACTGGACTAGTTGAACTGGCTTAGTCTGATGCACGGATGACCAAGGGGTGAGCAGAAATCTGAAACTGGAACAGTTTGTCACTGAGCTGTGATTGGCTTTAGTAGAGGTGTAGTGGTGTGATAGAATCAGTTTGTGGGGGACTTAAACGTCCAAGCAGAAAGAGAGCAAAGCCCTTGAGTTGGCTGTGGAGGCTGCAGGGTCTCCTTTGTTATGTCCTTTGGAAGGAGCTGAGCAAACACTTTGGGGATGGCATTATGTCTCAGAGATGGAGAGCTGAGCTAAGCAAAGAACAACAAAGTGACTGTCGGTAATTTCAGCATTAGAGCTGTGTTTAGATAAGTTTGGTCAGTTTAGTGGCAATCTTTAAAATGAGGTCTGGCTAAAACTTTGGATGCTCTTACAAGAGGTATACACTGTCCTTACTTAGTTCTTGAAATTGTTTTTTGTATAGCAAAGAAATAACATTTTGGCAGCTTTTGTTATATTTTGGTGGAGCACTGGCCAGTGAGCAGTTGAGAGGAAAATGTCTGCCCATACATATTTCAAGGCTATGAGTTGGCAGGGAGCTGAGGCAGCTGCTCAGGTGATGGTCACCCCATCCACGTAAAAGGAGGTTATTGTGTTCTGTTTAGTGGATACCAAATAGGAATGAAAATGTTAAATCACTGTTGTTTGGGCTTCGTTCCATCCTTTGGACTTGTGTCTAAGGTCAGAGATTTGCATCTCCCTCCTCCTATCTTGCAGCAGGGTACAGAGATGCTCTGATTTTGTGCAAAGGCATCTGATACGCAGCCAGATGCTTGTTGCCTTGAAACATTTTGAACTCTCTCCAAATGCTTAAGATCCAAAAAGGCCTGGAGCCTGCACATCCTCTGCAAGGCAAGATGTGGCTGTTAAAATGTTAGTGACTGTTTATGGTGAGCATGTGATTAGGTTGCATTTTGAAAGCTCCTTTCTAATATTTTTTTCCTTTTCCATATAAGATTTTGTGTGTATGTGTATTCCCTTTTGAAGACAACATGCACTTGTAAGGAGACAGAACAGTTCCTTTTTAAGGTGAGCTTACAGGAATGATAGTTGAAGTTACCTTCTCTGCTTTACTGAAAGAGATGGCTTAGGTAGGTGCAGTCATGATTAAAGTGTTGTACTTAACATGCCCAAGGGAATTCTGTTTGACTCATTCCATTTATTCCTCCTTGGCTATATTCAAAAGAAATTATGCATCCATTGTTTGGAGGAGTTGAGGCTCATTCTCTATATAATATATATAACTGTATAGCTATATATATAACATTTGGTGGTGTGGTGGTCCTGAGAAATGAGAAATTGTGGATGTTTGAAGGGTGGAATGCATCGCACAATCCGCACAAAGCCTCTGTGGCTGACAATTGGACTCTTGGTGTTTAGGGCCAGTCCTGCTGCCAAAGAGGATGGTGTCACCCTCACCATCACCCCTGGACACTGCAGTGTCCCTTCAGTGTTCCCTCATCCTTCCCAAATGCTGCGCGCGGTCCCAGGGGCTTTGCCAAGCTCTGCATTGCACAGTTCTGTCTGTGTAAGAACATAGCAAACATGGGGGTTTTTGTTTGGAGACAAAGAGGAAGGGGAAAAACCATAGTGATATAACTTTGTGCTGTTATGCAGTCACAGCGTTCTTCCCAGCACTGGTGTCATTTATCTGCCAGCATCCAGGCAGAGCCTGGGAGATTTGGGAGCTTGTCCCACCAGTTTCCATGGTGGGAGGTGGAGATTGCTCTTCCAAGCTGTAAAGGGCACCATTGACTTCTGCATTTGCTGTTTCTCCTGTGGTTTTTGACCTTCTTGTTTCAGAGCCTGAGATGAAATCAGCTTAGTGCAATCCCAGGACTATGGGGCATAGCAGATCTGTGTCTCTGTGTAGTGACTGTCTGTGCAAGACACTTTTCTCTTTCCCTGGTTTGACAGTAGATGGTTTTGGCCATTTCCCAGAGCACAGGGGGCAGACCTCACAGTGCTGGCTGTGCTGTGTAAAAAGGCCTGAGTGGGTGGGTTTGGAACTGGATCTGCTGCCCACACATCCATGGAGGCTGTGGCTTCACCTCGCTGGCCTTCCCTTTTCCCTGAAGGGAAGGAGAGGGGACAGCAGACAGCCAGGCTGCTGTGAGGGGGAAAAGCACAGAAAGGCTGCAGAGGGTTGTGGGAAACTGCCTAGTGCAGGGGGGCTGCAGCTAAAACTCATCATGGCTTGATTTAATTGATCTCACTGATTAACTTACTGCTGCTGCAGGGAAGATGATGCTCTGGTGCTGGTAGTTGTTATTTTCTTCCTAAGCCTATAACACTCGCTTGCCTCTGATTGTATTTGTTTTCTTCAGAGCAGGTAATCCTGGTGTGATCTTTCAGATGCAGAAGATCAAAGTGAAAAAGCAATTGAGGAGATTAATAGTGAGAGCCTTGTTCTGGTTGGTTTTTCTTTGAACATTTAGAAACTAGTTTTTAATGAACGTGTTTATTTGCAAGGACTGAGCTATGAGCAGTTACTGTCTGTTGCTGGTGATGAAATATTTTCCTATTCAGGCAAGTATTTTCCTATTCAGATTATGGTTACAGGTGTAAAGCCACCATTAATACCCATTGTAGGAACAGAAGCTCTGGGCTATTGTGTAGAGGCTTTTCTTTCACCTACTCCTATCACAGCTTAGGGCTTCTTTTGGAAAATACATTCCTCGATTAAGAATCCCTTCTGAGCCTCGGTGTCCTGCACAGTCAGAGCTCCAGCTGTGGCTTTATCCTGCTGTCATGCTCAGTCCATCAGAGTAGGATGAACACTGAAGAAATGGGATGATTCAGGAAAGCTCCTGTCTGTCTGATGTCAGCTTTGTAAGCCAGAGGATGTCACTTTGATAATGTATCACAGCTTAAATATCCTCACTCCTCAGAATTAATGGTGCCCCACAGTGATTGCTGTGACTGTGTAGTGCCCCTTCCAGCACTGTGGCTGTGAGGGACCACCAGTGTGGCAGTGATGGGGTGTTGCAAAATTTGTTTAACCACCCTAGAAATCTCCTTTTAGAACGTGTTTGGTCCATAATTTCTGCTTGTTTGCTAACGATGGTAACTGTAAAATGACCCATTCACTCCACAAAGCACAGTTGGCACCACTACCCACATTCTTGGGCACTGAACTTAATCCTTGATCTCTGGTACAAGTTAACCAGACTGTTTGGCTTCTGCACAGAAGTGGATTTCTTAACATCTTTCACACCTTCATTTTATTTTTTTACAATCAAATATTTGTTTCTGTAGGGATAAGTCAGTAAAAGACAAAGTCAGTTCAGGTCACTGATGAAATCAGGAGGGCTCTGTGTGTGTGTGTGATTTCTACACCACATCCCCAGGTGCTTTAGTGCGTCACCAAGATGCAGGAGTACCAAGTCTGGTGTTCTTTTGGGGAATAAAAGTATAAAATTAAACACAGGGCTGTGATATGTTTAGGAATAACAAAAGTGTGTCACTTGCTCTGAGCTTATGCTCTACCAATTTTAAACTGGTAGGAAAAAATTCTTGCGATAAGATTCCATGCCAAAGAATCCCAGTGGAGAACACTTGCTATGCCAAGGCAAACCCATTAAGGTCCATCTTGGACACCGTGTGTGGTCCCATAATTCCAGGCAGGGTTGCAGTGCCACTGCAGGTGGTTGTCCAGGCAACAGGAGTTCTGACTCTTCACTTATCCTTGTAACCTAGTTACTGTAATGGTTTCTACATATATAACAGAATTTAGCCTTTCCTACTGTATCCACTGTTGCCTTATCAGGACCAGTCATAACGCTGGCAGCACGGGGGTTTTCAAGGATTTCTGTCAGCATCATTCTGTTAACTGTGTCTGTGTTTGGGTGTGAGCAGTGCTGTGAGGAAAGGCCTACTCGTACAAGGCTGTTCTGTAAGGGAAACCCAGTGGTGTAACAGGTTTCCATGTACTCGTAACCTGAGCAAGGAAAATCTGTTTGTTTTCTATTTAAGTGAAGCATTGTCCTTCTCTTGTTCTGTGTCACTGGGTCTGCTGTTGAGGAAACCCAAGAGCAGCCAGGGCTTCCCTTGTGCTGGTCCCAGCACCCACATCTCAGTTTGGGCACCCATGGCAGCCACATCCATGGCAGTGCCACCAGCCTGGCTGTGCTCAGACCCCTGCTTTGCCTTTTTCCTTAGAGCTGCTGCATTTTAGTGCTTTCTCCCTTGTTCTTGCCAAGGATTTTACCAATCCCTGTGTTCCCGGGGGTAAGTGGAAACCCTCAGCAAGACAGGCACAGCAGCCCGTTCCTCAGAACTCTTGATTAATGACTTAGACTGTGTGAAGTTAATCCTTTAAATGTGTTAACTCCAAACAAATTAGTTCCCTGCTCCAGCCTACAGTATAATTAGGCTTTTGATTAACTTAGAGCACTTCTAATCTAAATAGTCCTAAAGCAGAAAAACCTTTTGTGGTATTTGATGATCACGCATCAATCAATGCATTAGAAGGGAGGATCCCTGTATGTGCAAGGTAACTCACCATCACAATTCCATGTCTGTTCCCTGGCAGGGTCAGGATGGCCACCTCAACCCTGGAGAACCAGCTGCAGAGCGCCCAGAAGAACCTGCTGTTCCTGCAGCGGGAACACGCCAACACCCTGAAGGGGCTGCACGCGGAGCTGCGCCGCCTGCAGCAGCGCTGCACAGGTACCCAGCCTTGGAGTCACTGCCCCCACTGCAGCAGCAAAGCCCACCAGCAGCCTGGATTTAGGGCCTTTAGTTTGTATCTCGTGGCAAACTGGCTGATCAAAGCCGAGTGTTTTTCACGTCTTTAAAAAGCTGATAGTTCAGTTGTTTTACATATTTGCTAATTTGCAGTGAATCTCCTGTTCTTGATTTGGGCAGTGGGAAGAGTTAATTCTGTATTTTTTGAAAGCTGTCATTGTAAATCTGCTCACCAGGTGATGTTCTAACAAAAATAAACAACTTTTTTTCCTCAGATCTAACCTATGAACTGACTGTAAAGAGTTCAAACTCATCAGGTAAGGAATGCATGGCATTTACCTTTTAATGTTTATGTTCAATTTACTAATCTTTTTCAATGTTTGTATTTTCTTTCCTATTCTCCAGACTTATTTGTGAAGTAAATGTCAAAAGTTCTTTCCCAAGGTCACACAGGAAATCTGTGAAAGAGCCAGGAATAGGACCTGGAACTGCTGACTCCACTAGACACTCAGTTCCCTGCTTGCTATATGGGAACACAGGACGCAAATTTTAGGGGCAGAAGAGTGAGACTATTTTTAGAACTTAGCTGAGCTGGTGCTGTAATTAACCATAAAGCTTTTATTTTTTTATATATATAATGTGTGTGTATGTATACACTAGATCCTAGTTATTTTATCTGTATTATGTTAACCACAGGTAAAGAGCAGGAATAAGAGAATTCCCTGAAGTTAACCCCCTCTATCAGGGATGGTGTGGGATGAGTTATTAGCTGAAGTTGGTATTTTGGATTGCTCTTAGTGATGGCAGGAGGAACCCTACTGCACTCTTTGCATAATGGCTGTTGTTAATTTGAAACACTTCTGCTTCTCCTGTTCTTCTAGAAAGTGGCGGTTCAAAAAGCGATGAACTCAAAAGTAAGTGCAAAGATCTTGAAGCTCAGCTGAAAATGAAAGAAGCTGAAAACAGTGGATTGTTGAAAGAACTTGAACAAAAGAACGCGATGATAACTGTGCTGGAAAACACAATTAAAGAAAGAGAAAAGAAGTATTTGGAAGAGTTAAAAATGAAAAGCCATAAGCTCAATATGTTGTCCAGTGAACTGGAGCAGAGAGCGAGCACGATTGCGTATCTGACCTCGCAGCTGCATGCGGCCAAGAAGAAGCTGATAAATGCCGGCGGGACTTCGGAGGGGACCCCGTCTGGCAGCCCCGTGCTGTCCAGCTACAAACCGTCCCCTCCCAAGGACAAACTGCCGGAGACGCCGCGGCGCAGGATGAAGAAGAGCCTGTCCACACCGCTGAACCCCGAGTTCGAAGAGGCCTACAGAATAGGGCCGGAGAGCCGGAAGCTGGTGCTGCGAGAGCCCGTGGACGCCATGCCCGATCCCACGCCCTTCCTGCTGGCCAGGGAAACGCAAGAAGTGCACGTGATCAAGGAGAGGCCGCTGGTCATTCCGCCGATCCCCTCGGATCGCGCGCCCGGAGAGTCGCACAGCCCCGCCCGCGAGAAGCCGCACAAGGCGCACATCGGCGTGGCTCACCGCATCCACCACGCCGCGCACGCCCAGCCGCCGCAGGAGGTGCAGAGCCTGGCAGTGGATCAGGTCCATGGAAGCAAAGTGGTCAGAAAGCACTCGGGGACAGACAGAACTGTCTGAGAACACCACGGAAGCGCTGTTCTGTGCTGGTTATGCACTGTGAGCCTGTAGGGTAAATAGCACCTGCGGTGAAGTTTCTTTTGATGCCCCATGCATGCCAAACTCCTCTCGGGTACATCATTAATACATTTTGCTCTAATGAAACCTCCTAGGACTGTGTTCATATGGCAAGGTATATAACCACTCCATGCTGTGGCCAAATCAGGGGGACCTGACCGCTTGCTTCCAAGCGCTGCTCCATTTAGTGTAACTGCACGTGTGGACAAAGGCACGGGCCGCGTTAGCGAGCGCTCGTAGAGAGAACACCCCTCCCTCACGCTGCAGCCACACGTGTTGGCTGGTAACGTTTGACCTGGCAGGGGTTCTCTTGTCTCCACTGTGAGCACTGTGTGTGAGCACTCCAGATTTTTCACTGACCTCTGCCACAGCTGCTCTCGCAGCAGCACTGGAAGTTGGGCACGTGTACGTTCACTTTAATGACCTAAGGACGTCCCCAGAGTCCCGGCAAGCACTACTTGATTAATCCTAAACACTTTGGTTTGTGGCTTTAAGTAAAATATGGGTGGGCGAAGCACCATGTAAATGGTTAACTACCCTCATAGGAAGAGTATGAACACTGGGTTCTTTTGTGGGGATTGTTTTGGGGTTTTTTTAATCAAATAGCTTCACGACATATTTTACGCTAGTCAGTACACTGCACTTGTAGCACCTTCCATACTGGCTCAGAGCTCCTTTTCCAGGGAGGAAATGTAACTGGCTGTCCAATATGGAAATGGTTCTTTATCCTCTAACCTGCACTTTTTTTGTAAAGGGATTATTTTTGTTTCCTAAAACCTTAGTCTTGTTCTGGGCATCATCAGGCACTGCTGGCTGCTGCCAGCTTAGAAACCTGAGCTGCCCCTCTAAAATGTGAGTGTTTAGTTTTAAGTGATGTAACTGATTCATACAGGAGAACCTGGCATCCTTGATTTCTGTCCTTGTGGATTGGGATGGACTTGCCTTGCACTTGACCAGATTCCCCTACTCCTTTCTAGTAAGTAGCAGGTAGACCCAACAGCTGCTAGGGTACTTGATTCTCTTTTTTTTTTTTTTTTTTTTTCCTAGGAAAGAAAGGCATACTGGGAGCTGGGAGAGTATGTAGTTTTGAGCTAGGAGCACGAGTTTGTCCATTTTTCTTACATTCTGTTCACCTCTGCTTTACTCTTGTCTGCAGCCTCTGAGTAGGACCAGCAAGAAACACTGGCTCCCAAATGCTGCTAAGCTTATGATGTGCCTTTAAAATTTGGAACGTGTATTCTCTGTGACAGCTGATGAAGGATCCCTGCTTGCCCTGTCCCCTCCCCTTGCCAGCTGTAGTTTGCCCCTCGTAAGCTTTTTCTGCAGCTGTGTTGGTGTGTGTCTCCCTCCGGAACCTTGGACCACTGTCAGCATCCCCAGGCCCTGGCAGGCTGGCAGAGCTGTTCTCCTGCTCGATTCCTGCAGCATGACCCTTCAGCAGGGCTGATCCTGGGCAAGGCTCTGCCCTCTGCACCCTCTGTCACTCGCTGTCCCCAAGTCCCAGACCCGCCTCAGCCTCGCGCCTTGCTGGCTCTGTGGTAGGAATTGGTTTCACAAGTGGTGGGGAGGGATAGGGAAAAGCTGTGTTCCAGAAGGGGGTTGGTTAAAGCAAGGTTGTTACTCTGAGGTTTACTGTTTTTATGTGTATTGCATTAACCAGCAGCTGGTTTGGTTACTCTGGTTGTTGGCACCATATTTTTATGGTCATGTGTTGTATGAGTGACCTACCCTGCCACTTGTTGGAGGCTGGTGGGAGGCACTGCTTCCAGGCAGTGCAGAAGTGATGCTTTGGGCAATTAAAGACATTTCTTACAACCATCCAGCCAAACCTTAGTCTTTGTGTGTGTGAGACCAATTTACTCTCTCTTCGCAGCCACAGACCAGCTTGGAGACGTTCCAAAAGGAAACACAAATTTACAGAAAACATTCTATTCTTCAAACACATTTATTAGGAGTATAATACAACCAAGCTAATACTAACTAAAGTCAGGTGTGCCTGAGTGAACACAACCCCACCCATGGTGCTCAATCTCTGCCTGGGCTGAGGGTTTTTTCTTTGTGCCTCTGAAGGGTTGCGTTCCAGGGGAAGAACACGGTGCCTATTTTTGACTGTCATTCAGCATTCAGGGTGAGACACACGCCTTGGAGGACCCAGTGGGAAATGTGCTTGGTAGTGTAAAGGTCGGCTTCAAAGACGAGGCCGAAGCCCATGGCGTTGCGGCGCATGGAGGTCGTGTACACTGGGGTGCGGAGCGTGTTCTGAAAGAGCAGCACGGACACTGAGCAGGGCCTGAGCTGCTGCACGGAACTGCAGGCAGCAAGGGCCTCGAGGAGAGAGCACTGCCTTCAGAAATCCACTTTCGTTGTTAGAGGTCTTAAATAACCAATACCCAGAAAATGTTAATGTCCTTTATGTCATTTACTGGGGATGGGAAATAATTGAAAGAGTAGGGGCAGTGTAAGAGTCACAAGATCCCTGACCCAGAGTGCCTGAAGGGAAAAGAGGCAATGGATCAACCCCCCTTAGAAGAAACAAACTGTAGTGATGGGTACTGTAAGGACAAGTGTTAAAGCAGGTGCTTCATATGGGAGTGGTGATGATAAAATGCAGCTTCTGGGCAGAGAGGGCAGGGGCTGCCAGCTGGGGAGCTGTGACAGCAGAAGGAAGGTAATTCAGAGTGTACCTGGAGTCTGAGTCTGTGTGCTTCTATGGGGATGATCCTCAGGATGGGCAGCTCCACCACCGGGACACGCGGCTTGCTCTGGATAAGGCAGCCCTCCTCTATGTCCCAGTCTGCTCCTTCCAGGAACAGCCCAGAAACATAGCAGCCTGTGAAGGCACAAAATGCAGCATTTGGGTAAACTGAGCTCCTAGAAAAGATCTAGGAGATCTTTGAATGTAACTGTTCCTGCAGTCCCTGTTCTGGACATTGCAGTCATCACAAACACACTGCATTTCAAACTGCAGCTGCACAGCTTTGTTTTTCTCATCCACCTGTATTAGGAAATCAAATTAAATTGTCTCAGTTGCACTACACACGATAAACAGCAGCAGGAATAAATGTGATTTGCTGCCCTCCAATTGCCCAAATCACAAAGAGCTTTGTAACTCCCCTGGGCCTGATCATTGGGTCACTGAGGGCAGGTGAAGGGTTGGGACAGTTGCTCTGGTAAAAATACTAAGTACAACATTTAGATTTAAAAAAAAAAAAAGAGACTTTCTACTTTCTGTTCCCAATTAGAGCTGGTACTCAGAGCCTTGCTTAGCTGTTCCCTGTACCCAGCTTGTTCTACTTAGTTATTAGAGCAGTGCTAGTCATAGAGAGCTCATAGAGAGATATTTACACATTAAATTATACATATTTGTAGGTACTTTTTGCTTAGGTACATTTCAATATATTATTTGTAGTATAAATAGATCTTTACAAGCTTACTGGGATTGGTAATGTTCTAGGCATAAAGAAGTAAGTGTGTCTTAATATACATATACAAATATATATATATATAGATAGAGAGAGAGAGAGAGGAAGCAAGGGAGACGTGTAAGTTCAAATCCCTGCCAGTGGGTGGGAAGTGCATGTTTCATGCACACAGGAGCTCTGCAGGGACCAGAACCCTACAGGAGTTCTTCCCAGGTGGAAATCATGAGGACTGTGAAATGCAAACCCAGGACAAATGCCTGCCAAGGTTTAACCAAAGTAATTTAGTGTGCCAAGCAATTTCTTTCACCAATTAACTACTTTATTATTTTTGCCAAACAATTGTGAAAACACCTACCCTGAGTGGACCCTTCACTGATGTCTTCTGCTGTCCTGTACTTGGTTACCTCTGTGTAGAGGGTGGAGTGATCCAGGGGCCACCTGTTTTTCCTGCAGGTAGCTTGAACCAGAGCGGTCAGGTAGGACTCAGGAATGTGCAGGCCTGACAGCCACATCACCTCAGGCTCACCCTGGGTGACCTGCAACCACAGACAGGGATGGGCAGCACCTGGTACTCGCCCTGCCCTGCCCGTAGAGAGGAGCTGGGGTGAGCCTGCCTTGCATCCACAGGTATGCAATGCTGGCACTAGTTCAAGAACTTACCTCAAGTGTTCACTGGCTTCTGCACCTAACAAAACAAAAGGCTGTCTGGAGGCTCTTGCTTACCCAGCTGGTGTACTGGTCATATCGATCTCTAAAGAAAATAATCCAATTTCCAAGAGTTTTGAGGGTGTCAGGGGCCAGCCGCCGCCAGATCCCAGGAATCTGCCCATTGAAGAGAGCCTGAGCCACATCATCCAGTTCACTGCTCATTCCAACTTCCCCAGCCAGGGCCTGGAACAATGGTGAGAGTTCTGAGGGCAGGCAAAGCCCAGCTGGTCCCATGGAGCTGCTGTGATTTTACTTACACGTTGTAGCTCAGCCAACGACTTCCCCATCCGAACAATGAGCTTATTAAAACGTTCCAGTTCCTGCAGCAGCACTACAGTTGTAGGGGAGATATTTACTCCATAACCTTTACGTATGTGGTCAAGATCGAATACTTGAGGTAATTTGTTCTCTATATCCTTGGCAACATTTGCAATATATTCATCTCGACTAATTCCTGCACCAGTTTCACCTGAAACCAAAAACTTCTGGTGAGACTAAATCTGTACTAAATCTTCTGAAAGAAGATTGAGAGCTGAGTCACCTTTTGGCATCGGTCTCCCCCCTCTTCTGCTCTGAGCTTTGCCCACAGCCCTGCATTTCCCCAGCTGTGCCCCTGGGCAGGTGTTGAGCTGCTCCCAGCCTGGCAGGGCTGAGCCCTGCAGCAGCTTTGCTCCCTCTGTCCCCCTCCCTCAGCTCCCCGAGGCTGGGACACAGCCCCAGGATCACTTCCCACCCATGGGGCTGCTGTCACTGTCCCCAGGGCTCAGCACTGGCCACTGGAGAGTTCCTGTTCCCAAACCCAGTTCAGACAGGGCACGCACCAGTCTGGGGCTGCAGCTCGAGCAGGAGACCCCACATGTCACGCACGGCGTGCATGTAGTACCCGATCTCGGCGTTGGCGTGAAGGCCCAGCACCTCGGGGGTGTTGGAAAGTGGCAGAGCTTCTATGGCCTCTGGAATACAACCACACAGGCTCTGAACAGAACACCAGAACACCACAGCAATTTTGCTATTGCTCTGCTTGAATAAAAAAAATCAAATGCTAAACCTGGTGTTGGAGCAATGTACAGATCGAATAAACACTTCTAAACACACACAGAGACTACCCCACAGAAATATTATATATCACTGAACAAAATGAACATGTTGCTTTACTGTGGTTTGGGTTATTTTTTGGGTTTTTTTAAACACCCAAGGAGCTCAGAGACAAGCTCACATTCCAAAGGACTGCTCCTGTAAAGCAGTGGATTATAACACTGCAATCCATACACCAGCAGTGCCTGGTGTTCTGTCCAACTTCTCACACCCAGCAGGGATGTATGGAGACAATGCACACTGAGAGCAGACTGTTTTTTTCATGTAGCAGGAGAAGCATTTCTTACCAACAAAGTCATCCTTTCCCTTCCCATCTGGAATTTTATAATCGACAGTGTCACTTTTATAAAAATGGAACACTTGGAATGTGTCAAAGAGGAAATCCCCAAGGTACTCATCCATGTAGACAGTCAGGATGCGCCGGTCAAAGCTGTCGATGGCACGGCCACCATACATGACCTGGAAATCAGTGACAGCAATGTTACAGCACTGGCTTCTGGAGCACAAAATACAGTTTTAAAAAATCACTGAAAGGTCAGAAATGCTCTTTGCTTTTGCAGTGGCTGTGGTGTAACACTGTCTCCCTTATGGATCCCAAGGACATCCCAGTCCCCTCTCAGGGGGACAGGAAGGAAATATTTGGCTTTGGTCTGGAGAGAGCTGCTCTGGGCACTCCTCATCACCCATCTGGGTGATCTGTGTGCAGTGGTACCTTGTTGAGGTACCTGCACCAGCTCTGAGAGCACACATTTGTACAGCTCCAGTGATGCCCCACGTGCCAACAGCGCTGTGCTCTCCCAGCACAGGGTCCCTGGGGCTCTCAGAATTAATTAAGCATTGTCACTCCCTGTTGTGCAGTGATTCCTTGACAATCCTAATTCCCTAGACTGAGATTAAGGCCCTTGCTCAGGGCTACACTGGAGTTTCCAACCTGCCCAAGAAAGATTCCCAGCTTTACTCGATGCAGCCCATGCAGAAAGGATACTTCATTTATCTGAATTGTGGCATTGTAGCACTCACCTCCCCAATAAGATATTTGAGACTGCTCCAAGGGATTTGATCATCCTTTTGTTCAAAAGCTTTTGTCAAGTATGTGTTAAGGATTTCCATGCACACCTAATGTGAGATAAAAAGATTCATAAATCAGATATACATATTCATAGGTTTTATTCAATGTAATTCTTGTTTGAAAACTAACAATTACTTCTTTCTGAAATAATTAAAAAGTATAAATCCTCTTAAGAAAGGAAACCCATGAGAGAGGTAATAAAAACATGAAGGATTGGGAATCTAATTTTTAGCATCCTAAATTGACATTATAGAAGATCAGGAGTCTACATGACTCCACAGAAGCAGAAAAAATATTAAGCAAAATCTAATTGTGAGAAAGGTTAAAGCTGGATAAATTCTGTGTTTTCAAAAGTAATCTGAGCTACTCAAGAATACAAGAGCCATTGCAATTGTTTTCTTACCTGGAAATCAGATTCATTAAAATCGTAGGGTACGTTCCAGCCAACCTTCCCAAACTTCCTTCTCTCCTGAACCACAGCATGGAAAAATGCCAAGACATAGACTAAGGATTTAAAGGCAGGATGTGGGCAGTCCTCTAAGGCTTCCGGGGGAATCTTGAAGTAGGTGGCTCTCATATTCAGTTTCAGACCATTAGGTGGTTCTGTAACAACCTATCAAAATAATTAGGGAAGCCATCAATTACTGGATAACTTGGGGAAAATAAGTTGTAAATATATCACATTAAGGAAGCTATACAATGCAAACTTGACATTTTAAGTTTATCAAGGTAAACACACCAATGCAAAGAGAACTCAAGATTTGTTTGCAATTAGTCATGTTATTGGCAAGACATTATTTCTCATACTTGAAGCTCTAATTTACTGAAATACCAGTACTCTACACATTTTAATCTGCCCTATATCTCCATAGTAAGATGCTTTAACAATGTGGCTTTACTGCTGATCAAACTGCCAGAGCTGCTTCCTGGCAGCTTTTTCAAAGGGCTCTAAAACCTCAGTTCTCACTGCTCCTGACAAGAGACACACAAAGTGCAGATGTGCAGCCTTAAAGATCCACTCTGGCTCCCTTCCCACTGCAGGAGGAGTGGGAGAACAGCCCAGAGCTGCCACTGCCACTGAGCCACTGCTTTCCAATCTGTGAAATGAAATAATGATGTTTATAGGACAGGGCACCACAACAGCAGTAAAGCAGCCACAGAAAAGAACATTAGGGCAGAATCATGGCCTGTGCCTTCAAAATAATCAGCTCAGCTTTTAATGATAAATGCTGCAGCCTGAAGTAGCAGCTGAAAACCATTATCCTCTTCCAACATCTGCTGCACTGGCGCTGCCAGGCTGGCACAGGCCTTGGTTCTGCACTGCAGCATCAGGGCTGACAGGGCTATTTCTGTCTCCAGGTACTCCTCACTTGTGGCAGCATTTAAATCTAAAGACTATCTGTCACATTTTCAGGTTCACTCACAGACCTCTGCTTCAAAATAACCACTGAACAGTTTTCACCCAAAGGAAACATCCCAGTAAAATAAACAGGATGATGAAAAAAGGATTTGGCTTAAATAAAGACAAAAAGTGAGTTCATAAGCCTGGGCCAGTGTGCTGCACTCGGGTCAGGCTCCTCCCAGAGCCAGCCTGTTCTGCTGAGTGCCAAGACATGCCCTGGCTGGGGTTTCCCCACCTTTAAGGCCTTCTGCAGCATTCCAATTGGGAAGCCTTTGGTTGGGTCAGTTGTCAGCCAGAGGCGAAAGTCTTCATGAGGCTCTGTAATTTTCTCCACAGCCTTTTCCAGATGGATGAGCCACTTCACCAAAAGGTGACAGTTCTGCAACATGAGCCAATGGCCATGAACCACTGATTCCTCCAGCAGCTGCAAAGCGATCTGAGGACAGGAGGAGAACCATCTGTAACTCTCCCTTTACCCTGAGAACAAACTGCCTCTGATGGGCTTGTGCAGTGGGTTTTCCTGCTAGGAAAGTGGTGGTCTAAATGAGTCTGATAGTCCTCCCAGTGACTGAAATCATGGCAAATTCAATCAGCTGTTAAGCTCTGGACATCCTGCCTTAGTGTCCATAACAAAAAGGAAAGTCACAGGAAAGGCAGGAGAAGCAACAGAACTTTCTGGTAGCAAACACTGTAACTTCCAACAACCTCATGTCCATACACAGCAACATCTTCTCATCTCTACTTTTTAACAGCTGTAAATCTGACTCTGAATCTACCCTCACCCAAACCAAAACAGCAGCCAGTCACCCAAATGGCCCCTTTCATGTTCAGTAAAATGTTACTCCCAAACTGACAAATCTATGTCAGAACCATGAGGTAACTCCTTTTAAAATGGAGCAGACCTATGGAAAGGAAATTTGATCAGTCCCTGAGCATTAGGAGCATGGCTTGCAATTCACACTCACTGCACACAGCACATCCCCACCCTCCCATCCCAGTTACCTCTTCTTGGCCTTGTCCCATGGCCAGGAATTTGAGTCTATCTGCTTTAAACTCTGACCTCTCAGCCAGTTTCATGAGGTCACTGACAGGATCAGAGCCAGGACTTAGGATAAAAACCACGGGTGAGAGAGGGGTGCTCTGCTGCAGGATGGCATCGAAGCTGATCACGGGGGGCTGCACATACCTGGCACAGGGAGAAACCCAAAATTTGGGTGATTTGCACAGAGCAGCCGCCACGTGTGAACAGAGCCTCGTACACAAAGGGCAAAGCTCACCATGGACTGCACATGGAAATCATTCAGACACCTGAACCCCTGCTCTGCTCTTCAAATTACAGAACCAAAGCTGACTACAGCTGCAGCTCTGGGTGAGAGGTGGGGCTGGGATGTGAGACAGGAAGGTGACTCACGTCTCGCCCATGGTCACTGTCACATAGTCCATCACTGCCCGGTACATGCGGTCCACGCGGAAGCACCGCAGCAGGAGGAGCCTCTGGAAGTCTGTGACACTGCCCTCATAGTACATTGGCAATGGGATCTGCTCCAGAGCATCTGTGTCGTACCACTGGCAAGAAAACACAGCACACAAATGAATCCAGTGGCTCTGTCAGGGAAATTACTGGCAAACAGAAAATCAATTTGATGAATGAGAGGCAAGAGACACAACAAAAACAAAGAAAGTCAATCAGCTGCAAATAAGTATTAAAAATTCAGGTCAATGTAAAAAATCCAACTTTTTCAGTATAAAGTATTCAAGTCCAGAAACTCATTTGTACCTTCACTTTATGTCAACTAATTCTCTTAAGATATAGAAAATAGCAACAAAAGCAAAAAGGTATTAACAGATTGCTTGCAGGAAGACTTCTTATAAAGCAAGAAGACATGAAATGAAGCTAAAGGAGGAATAAAGGAAATCTGTGTTTGTCAATAGCCTGTAGAATTCACTGCTACAAGATCAAAGCACAATTTAGCAGCACAAAAACGCCACTGAAATGTTGACTGTTGAAATGAACAGAAAATTTACACTGACTTCAAGAAGGTAAATAACTCCTCTAAGGCATTTGACTGACAAATAAAAATTCTACAGTATACCAGGGAAGGTATTTTGGTTCGTTTTTTAAATAATATAATCCTTAATTCTTCTGCAAATAAGCCAATCACTAACTGAGGTCAAGAAGCAAAGAAAGAAAGGCCTTGAGGGAAGAAGCCCACAGAGACATCTCGCCTGTGGAGTGCTGACACATTGCATCACACTTGAACATTTAATACCAGAAGAAAAACTAGGAGAGAAAACAGCATTGCAAAAAAGCACGTACATCTTTCCATAAATCTTCATTTTCTTCCACATCATCTGGAAGACATTCAAATTTCTCAGGAAACAGTTCAGACAAGCGAATTAGGTCTTCCCAGCCTTGATCTGGAAGCCAAGCAAACGGTTTCTTTCGGGCACTCTTCTCCAGGGAAATATTGCCTAGGCACATTCAGAAACCAGAGTCAGTGTCCATGTCAGAAATCCTCCAGTGCATGACCACACATCCAGTCCTCTGCACAGAGGAACGCAGTGGAAATTTGTTCCTGGAAGCACTGTAAGATTAGACTGGTCTGCTGAAGGAAAGGTGGCATTTTACAAGGGCTTGCAAAAGCCAGAGTTTCATCCTTGCAAACATTTCTAAAATTATGTATACACAGTCAGAAAATAACTACAACATAGTCAGAATGTAACTACAGATTACTTTCCTCATGTAACATCCTAACAATTAGCTAATGTGAAATAGAAATAGCAGGATCCCCATTTTGTGTTACCCAACACAGTGCAGCTCTCCTCAGTGGAAGAGTTCCCCTTCTTGAGCTGCTGGCTCATAGTAAATTTATTCTCTAGTCTCTAGTCAAAGATCTCTCTTCAAAAGATCTTTTAGCTATTGCTATGTAGAGCTACATACTAACACATAAATATTCACTTTACCTTTCAAAAAGAAATCAAATTCTTCTTGTGGAACTCGGCCATCAGCTTGTTCTATCTTGACAGTCATATCAAAGGAGAACAGCAACTTGTGCTTCTCGAACAAGCCTGTGTTAAAAGGACATTTTCAAAAATCAGCTGCTAAAGCTGTGGAACTGGAGCAATCTTTCAATCCACATCCTTCATCTGTTGTGGGGTGGATGGGATGCTCCAGCCCTGCAAGTGCTCATTTTGGATGGGCCCCTCAGCAACCTGATCTAGTGAGTGGCATCCCTGCCCATGGCAGGGGATTGGAACCAGGTGATTCCTCAGGTCCCTTCCAGCCCAAACCATTCTGTGATTTTATGATCCATTCACCCACAAAGATTGTTTGGTTGATAGTTGGAATTGATATTTCTAAAGGTCTTCTCCAGCCTGAACAATGCTATGATTCTGTGATCAGGGGGATCAAAGCTGGGGCTTTGAATCAGGCTTGAAGAGTCAATACAGCCCCTGTGAGCTCTGTGGCTGCCTTTACCACTTGTAACTGTGTTAAGAAAAACATTTCTGCAAGAGTTATGTGGGTAATGTGCAATGTTCTTCTAACAGAAATAGCAGGGAGAAAAGTGTGGACCAGGGGAAGTGCAGAGACCTGAACATCGCTGAATTCCCTGCTTGGTAACTTGCCTCTTTAACATGAACCAACTGAAGTCAGGGCTTCACTTTATTCTCAGCCCCTGATTAAACAGCACTGACCTGTGCAGCCATAGTTGTAGGTGTTAAAAGTCAGCGTGTCCATGATGTTTTTTAACCTCTTAGGAAGAATAGGACTGGGCATGGATTTCCGAAGAGAGAATCCAAAAACCTCTAAGAAGGAGACCAGTGAGAACTGGTACATGATGTTGACAAATGCCAGTTCAGCCAGCACAGAGAAAAGAATGGCCCCTCTCTTGGCAGCTGGTCTGTAGCCATCTCGGAGAAGGTCGATGTCCGCTGCGGTCGTCTCAGCCAGCTTCAGCTTCTCAATCACCTGGGCAGACAAGGATTTTATACACTTCTAATTGCTGTGCTGATCCAGAGTGAATCTATTATACCACAGTAACCAGAGCTGCTCAGTGCCTGCCTCTCTGCGTGACTGTAGAGGGAATCTGGGCAGGTAACTCAAAAGAAATTGTACGAATTATAAAAATTACAAGTTAGATAAAATTAATCCCACCCTGTATATTTATGAAAAGTAAAGGCAAAGATTTACAAAAAATCATGGAAATGGTGTGGCAAGGGCCCTCTGGGGAGCTTTAGTTCAACTGCTTTCCAAAGCTTGGTTATGACCACCACTAGATCAGGTCCAGTGTGGCTTTGCCCAGCTGTGGCCTGAAAACTCCAAGGATGGATTCTTTTGCCCTAGAACTGTAAACAAACATTACTTTGGTCCTGTTAAGGACTTCCCTGGAGACAGGATTTGGTTCTCTGATCAATAAAATAGTGCCCAATACTGAAAGATGCAACACATTCATGAGAAAACTCTCCATTTCTTTCAACCTATTTGCAAGCTTCAGGGGTAAAAGAGGAAGCACAATGAAAAGGAAATTCTATGTTCTGTCCATAGATACCCTTCCAAAAAACCCAGAGCTGGTACCTCAGTAGCTTTGAATTTTGTGTCCTCTAAGGTTTGCACCAATTCCACATTGTCCAACATGTTTCCTGTGGAAGTTGACAGTCCATGAAGGAGAGTGTCTTCCAGATTTTTCAGCAGGTTTTTGTTTTCACTCGTCTCCTGGATGAGACGTTCTCGCTGTTCCTCCAGTTCCCTCCTTTCAAAACCCGTAATGACACTGAGCAGCTGATCCTCCAGGCCCTTGAGTGTAACTACAGGTACAACACATGGACAGAGCACAGAGCTTTGTAAGCACTGGACAGTTTTTATACAATTTATTTAATCTTGAGCCTCTCATAAAACTACAGCCATGCAAAGAGTGACTTGGTTAATGACTGTGTATCTTAATTCCACCAAAGTATCCTCACCTGACCAGCACAGGAAGAGATATTTAGCTCAGTTGCAGATTAGAAGAGAGAAGTGAAAAGGACTTTCTATTAAATCAGATGCTGAGTATAAGGGAGAGTATGAATTTTTTAGTTTCATCAAGGTTTCAGACAATGACCCAGGCCCTAAATTTGCACAACAGCATAACCCCTACTTTGTTATTAAGTACACACTTGAGCTTACCTGTATAATTGATAACAATAGCTCTGCCAAACACAGAGGGAGAATACTTTGGGTTTGCTAATTTGGTGTTCAGGTACATTTTAAAATTACTGTCATAATCAACCTCTTTGTCCCCCAGGACAATGAATGCTCGCCCCTGTGCAACTTTGACATTCTTCTCTAAGACATTGTCTATCACAGGGTCGATGTATTCATCAACACTGTGCACCAGGAAAGGGGTTCCATACTTTATGGCCTGTTCTAGTTGTTTCAGGAAATCTGGGTCATTAAAGGAAGCCATCTGCAAGAGAACAATGGGAAAACATGAAAAGGAGAATTGATATTCAATTTGCTGAATATTGTTATTTTGCAGTAGCTGCCAACACTAATGAAGTTTGTTCTCTGCTGCTTTTTCTCTTTCACAGATGCTATAAAATGCACTTGCACAAAACAGTAAAGGTGCTTTTATTTTCTGATTAGCTGAGAATAATTTCCATTTTGAAATTACCCTTTAAAGTTCTAGCTGTGCCTCTAAGTGTGTTGATCGTCCTACATGGAAATTCCATCCTGGAGCTGAGATAAATCACAATCTACACTAGCCCTTTGGTTAGACTCTTTCTGAATGTGCAGACAGGCTGAGAGAGCTGGAGTTGTTCATCCTGGAGAAGAGAAGGCTCCAGGGAGACTTTATAGAACCTTCCAAAACCTAAAGGGGCTCCAAGAGACCTGGAGAGAGGGACTTTTGACAGGCACATTTAGCAATAGGACAAGGGGGGTGGCTTCAAACTGAAAGAGGCCAGGGTTAAATTAGGTATTAGGAAGGAATCCTTCCCTGTGAGGGTGCTGAGGCCCTGGCACAGGTTCCCAGAGAAGCTGTGGCTGCCCATCCCTGGCAGTGTCCAAGGCCAGGTTGGACAGGGCCTGGAGCACCCTGGGATAGTGGAAGGTGTCCCTGCCCATGGCCAGGGGTGGAACTAGAAGGTCCTTCCCAATCCAAACCATTCAATAATTTCTGTGATATATAACTGGTTCCCCATTCAAGGTGACAGATATTTATGCAACTTTGAAAACAATCAGTAATGAGGCAAGGCAATCTTCCATCTCTACCTTTAGATTATTCTTTTCCTCTTTCTTCTTAATCCAGTGCAGAGCCTGCTGCTGCGGGTCAATGCAGAGCGGGAAGCGGCTGGAATACGTGGTCAGGATGCCATTCTGGACAGAGAGCTCGTCTGGGGGCAGTCCCTGAGAAACCCACCTGGAACAGAATGGACCAAAGACCAGCCTGGGATGAAAACTCCATGGGACAGCAGCACATTTCATTTGTCAGCAAAATGATGCAGCTCACTGAGCACACAACTAGACACACACAGTGTATGTGATTATGGGGACAGTGTCACAGCTCAGACTGACTCACTGAACTGCACTACTCAAAGTACTGACTGTTGCCTTAGGTGAGCAATCCTGTGGTAGTTGATACGTGGGCTACCTGGGCTTGGGTTTAATACCAAACCCATTGAAGTCAATGAAAAGACACCTGTTGGGTTATAGTATTTTATAGAGAACTCTTAAAAAACTTCCTAGAATGGCATTACATGTGTTTGAGTTCAGTGAATGTCCCTGCAGTGTTAGGTACAACAGCTTGTGACAACAAATGGCCCCTGTTAATCAGAAGGACATGACAGTAAGATTCTTTATCTGGAATGGCTGTGCACCTCCACCCACAATGCCAATTCTGTGCTACAGATTCAGCTCCAGACTCCCACTTTGTAAAGTCCCATTCAGTAGTCCCTGCGTCTCGTACCTGCTAACCTCCACCTCATTGGTAAGGAGGCTCTCCAACTTAAATGGATGGCTGAGAGGAATTTCTCGGGAGAGAATATCTTCTTGCCACACCTGATAGAGCATTTCATGACGGAACTCCCAGCTGAAGGCTCCCACGTAGCACAGAAAGGCAGCAGCAAGTAGACAATCTCCAAGCAGCTTCACCTTTCGTATTTCTAATTCCTTGAATTCCTCTGCCCACCTGATGGAATTATATGTGAGATTCTGTAGTAGGAATATGAGGTTTTTGTGCAGAATTTCCTGCCATTTTAGATACAGGTTGAGACAGACCCCCAAATTTAAAATCACTTTTCTCTTGCAATTATGGTGGCCACAGACACTGACCTGATCTGAACTTTCATCCATTTAATCTCAGTTGTTTTCCAAGAGCTAATGGATATTAGCTCAGAAGAGATAACAGCTCTTCTCAGAAACAAACACCATAGAAAGCAACATTTTCAAAAATGTCTCCACCTGATAGATTTTATCCCTGACACATGAACCTCTGGTGTCAAAAATGATCCTCTTTGAATGTAGACTTACCTCTCATTCTCAGATTTCAAGCCAGCAATCAGCTTGTCAGCAGCCTCTAATCTTCTCTGCATTATCTCTGCTTCTTCTTGCAACTTTTGGTTTTCTTTTAATGCCTGCTCCAATCTTTCCCCCAAAGATTTAAGCTCTTCCTGAATGGCAGCCAGCTCTGCCTGTATCCTTTCCAGTTCACGCTTACTTAATTCGTAGTTCCGTTCTAGCCTGGCCACCTAGAGCACATTTTGAAGGAAACATAAGAGTGTCAGAGGACAGAAAGATTTTAGAGAGAAGTATTAAGTTCTCACATTTCTTTTGGTTGTATCATATTTTTCAAAGTGTTCTGGTAATAAAATTACCTTTTCTTCCTTTGGCTTGACTGTTTTAACTACATCACAGTAGGTCACCACTGCTTCAGCAAACTTTAACATTCCAAGTCCTGCTCTGCTGATAACTTCCATTTCAGCCCAGGTAGTATTAAGATTCTTTAAGAGAGCTAAATTGGAAAACACAAAAATATTCCAAATGAGTTGTATGTGCAAAATCCCCCAAAGAAATAGCTTTTCCCACCAGCAGCATCTGCAAATGCCATGACAGAAAATAGGAAATAGTTGTCAGAATATTAAAGAGACTCTGTTGGCTGTTCCCATTAACAAGATCCTATATTCACTGCAAGTACCCAGGACAGGAATTCACCTCTCATAGCTTTCACATTGCTCCATGGAATTTCTCTAAAATCCGTCGTCAACAGAGCTCGCAGGAAATTTGTGTCAGCCATCATTGCTTTGGCATTCTTCCAGTTTTGTTCTTTGTAACCTCTCATTATAAGAATACAGTCCAGAACAACCTGCACCTGCTTCGGGGGCGTTGCAAAGGACCTGGAAAAGAGGTGAAAGAGACAGTGGGAGAGAAAAAAGCAGAAAAAGCACACGATGCCAGACATGGGTACTGCCTGTTAAGGGAGGCATTGCAATACAGGAGCTTGTACATAAGAGAAGCCACAACAGTGAAAAAGATAACCCAATCAGACAATAAATTGTCAACTACTCAAAAGCTCAGAACCAATTCTTGTATTCAGACAATTTGATCCATGAAATACTAAAGGACTTCAACAGTGGAAAGCTTAAAACACTGAGTCTCAATATTCTTTCCTATGGCAGTGAAGCAGCTGGAGAAAAAATCCAGAGATCTGGGAGAAAAAGGAAACTGAACAAGTGTGGCAGGGAAGGAAGAGCCATTGCTATTTTGGGGACAACTATTTCAAGGAGAGCCAAAGACTGGATGTGCCTTTATATCAATCCTCAAAAAAGAGATGTATTACCAAAACACAAGGAGGAGTAAATTCAGCAGGGAAATACATTTTTGTGCTATGAAAGTATCCCTGATAAATAACTGTTATGTGTTCCTACTTGCACAGGAAAAAAAGAGGAGGAATGAACAGGTTTGGACAGCCATTGTTCAGGCAAAAACCAGAGCAGGTTCTGGTGCATCAGACACAGGCCAGAGAATGATGGGGTTAACAGCAAACAAAGGCCTGGAAGAACTGTCTTAAGGCAAAGTCATGGGCTAGGAATCAGGACATTCTGTTGTGACCTCTGCACCCAGACAATTGGCGTCCTGACCTTCACAGGCAGGTGAGAAAGATGAGGCTAAGGCTCAGACCCAGCAAACAAGAGTCTCTCAGTGTATTTCCAAGAGTTTATGCTACTGTACATCCAAATGAGTCACCTGAGTTCAGTAACTTCAGCCTTGTCAAGTTTCTCCACCTCCCGTTTGGCAGCTTCCATAATAGGCTTGATTTGATCCAGTGCTGCCTCAGCCTCTGCCTTCTCCACAGCAATAATTGCATTCTGTTCCTGTATCTCTATAGCTTTTTCTTCACCCATTTTTTTCTTCTCCTCAGCTAGTAATTGTAAAGGCAGGACCATAAATCAATCATTCAAGTTTGTATGCAGAACACATACTAATACACTAATAGAGATTTCTTTTTCTGAAAAATGTCTGATTTCTTTGCTGAAAAATCAGAATTTACCATCAAGTCAGAACCTTTTGTTGCCAGCTTGCCTCTGGTTACAGTTACATTACCAGGTTAGGAACAGTTAGTGCTCCACACAACAGCATGCACAATCTTTTCCTCCATGTTTCCCCCTGATTTTCCTCTAATACTAAATTTCTGAATCAGAAGTTGCCTTTCTTGCTAGTGCCTTTCCCACATTATGTCCTACACCTTGGAAAGGGAAGACAAGGGCAGGCAAATGTTGTATAAAGTACTGTGGGCCAAATGTGGAGCAAAGATGGCAATCTGGGCAAGGCAGGGGACCTGCTCTTGTGGCATGGCATGGCAGCAGCACACAGAACAAGAGGAGCACCTCGAGAAGCAGCTGGAGCTCTTCAAGGGTCTCCCAATCTGGCCTAACACAGATGATCTGAGCCCTGCTCAGCCTGTGGGACACTTCAGTAGTTGTAAACTACCCACCTATTTCTGTGTTTAATTTAATGTCTCTTAACAAAGCCTCACAAGCAGCTGTTTTTTCTGTTAGTATAATCTTTTGCTCAGCAAGTTTCACATTCAGCTCAGCCAGCTGTACAGCAGCTTCCTTCAGTTTAACTAAGCCCCCATCCAGCCGTTTACATTGTGCTAGGTAGAAAAAAAAAAGGAGAAATGTCAGTGATTCATTAATTATATTCAAGCACACAGCAACAGAAAATATCCTTAGAGGTGCACTGAGAGATTTCCTTTCCTGAGCCTGCCAGCCAAAATGATGTTAATGTCACTTGAGCTGACACAGTGGCCCTGTGCCATAACATATTTGCCATATTACACTGTTTGTGTTTCATCCTCTTCACATATTTCAGTGCCACTGAAGTATGAACAAGAATTGCTGCTTGAGGAAGAAAGTTAAACCCTGAGTGAGGCCGTGCTGGTATTAGATTTCAGCATGACTCTTCCCCAAGCAGAGGAGTGTCTGGTTTGGAGATTCTGGCTCGTGTTCATTCACTAAAGGACTTGGGGAGAGCCCATTGTTTGACAGTCTGAACGTCATGTGTGGCCAGGATTTTGGGTCAATGTCAAAACACAGCCCCACAGCTGTGTGCCAGCACAGCATTTGGGATAGTACTGCTGACACAGTTTTTACATATTCTGGGTAATATGCGGGATTCTCACCAGAACTTCTTTTGTTTTTAAAATATTTAAATCACTTATTAAAAAGGAGAAAATATCTACATAGCCTTACCTAAAATGAACTCATTTTTTTCCTCCAGCAATTTTGCATAGGTATTGAGAAAATCAAGGTAATTTTTTGGTGTAACATGATTTCTACGTCTCAGTTTCTCCAGAAATTTCTTGCTGAAATCCCCCACAGATTCATGCACCATGACCATGTGGTCAATCACTGACTGGAAGTTCTCTGGTGGGATGCGTTGGTTTTTTTCTAAAATTGGGCAGAATAAATAAAAAATTTCAAAGATTCGTGGCTTTTTTCAGAGTACACCAATTACCATCTTTCTTATGTACATCTAAGCCAGGCACAAAACAAGTCTGTTTTCTGGGGCAAAAAGCAAGACCAGGGCAAAGCCAGAAGGGGACCTCCTGGTGGGCAGCTCATTATCTGCAGAGTTGGGAACTTGAATTTTAGCAATTTTAAAAATCTATTTTATTAAGAAACTACCATCCAGTGACATTTTTTGACTGGGTTTTTGCATTACCCATTTAGACTCAAGGTAACAAGCACAATGGGAAATGAAATTGTGACATGTACAATAATTGCAAATTAAAGACTATATTTCTTAGGCTATGCCAAGGGGTAATGGGTTGAAACACTGACATGTTACATACCCAGAAAAGATTGTGCAACTGCACACAAGGCCTGGGCAGGCCAGGGCAAGAACCAGTCAATACCAGTGTTGTTGACAAGACCTTAAAACAAAAGAACAGTGTTACCTGAAAAATTCCTTTGTAAAACTAACTCCTAATCAGACAGGCAGTCCTCTAATTAACTTTACTTACATAAAGAATTTGCAAATTATTCTTGACTCCTTCATAACAGAATTTACCACGAAGTCCATACTTCCATTTGACAGTAAATAATGAGCTTTGCCCCTGTGTCCTGCTAACCCCACTGTACCATTCCTTAGACTCTACAGGACACAGTCAGGAGCTGCAAGAAGGTATTTTAGAGCCTGGTTTAGCATTCCCACCTGTACCCATCTTTCATGAATCTCTCCTGCTTTCCTGACTCCTTTCAGACACCTGCAGCACCTGCTAGGCTCAGGTGTTATTCTTCTCTCCATCTTCATCCACACCCTTTTTTTGGCTTTGGATACAAAAATGTTTCTCTTCCCACCATCCTAGTTTCATAATGATTTAACACCACACCTTCTGCTGTAAACTACAGAAAATAGGCTGCAGACAAAAGCTGCAGCCAGTTCAGTGAGGATGACCAATTGATTTCTAGCTGTTCAGCTGGAAAATGAACTGATCTGATAAATGCTAATCAATATTGTCCACTGATATGTGGTAATTAACTGGAAAAAACAAAACATGCAATGCAAATCCTTAATCATGAAACCTGTTCTGTTTAGTTTTAGCTGCCAGATATCTCAGTGTCCACTGGAGATTTTTCTCTTGCCTGTAAATCTGTATTTTACAGGGAAGGGACTAAGCAGTGTGTACAAATGATACCTGGGAAATTTCTGCACCACGTTCTCAGGTCCTCCCCAACTGGGGACATTCCCAGGACAATGTGAAGGTTGCTTGCACATTTGCTTACAAAATACTGCCAGATACTCTCTTTAGCAGGGCCCACACCAGCTCTAGCAGCTTCATCTCCAATCTGACTTAGTATGGAGTCTTTTTCATCCTCTGCAAAAAGGGCTGGCACCATTCCTGTAACATAAGGACAGAAGAATGCTAGTGAGAACCACCAGTAAGAGGTAACCATATGGCTGGGGATAGGGCACATGAGAAACCAATTTTAAACCTAGCTCTGCAAAAATTATTCTGAGTAGTTTTGAATGAACCAACTCTTCTTTCTATGCTTTTCCTCCTCCCCATAGTCCTCCTGGAAAATAGGCCATACTTGGGATTTGGAGGAATAATTAATGCATTTTTGTTTGGGCTTCAGCAACATATACAAAATGTCACAGGACTCTGCAAAGAAAATCTTCATTAGTGTCTGTGAACCATCAGTTCACATTTTTGTTCTCTCAGTCTTGTGGCAAATACTGCATAGGTAACCTAATGACAGACTAGATAGGGAAAACTAGAACAAGAAAAGGGATACAATTAATTCATCTGTTCTCATATCAGACTGTGTAGGAACTTCTATAGAGAGGGTAGTCACACAGTGTCAGCTGCTGCTCATTTCCAGCTGCTTCCTTCACTAGAAGATACCAAACTACATTTCAGGACATATCTACATAAATACACATATGAACAGCTGCTGCAGTTCAGGTGAATGCTACTCAAAGGCAATTGCACAACAGGTGGGTTTGTGGCCAAATGCAGCTGAAGTTTCCCTCAATCTTGGAAGAAATCTGAGACTCCTGCAGCATCATCACCAGCATGAATGAACCCTATAACCTCTCCAGACATATAAATGACTATAAGAAGATTCCAGAGAGCCGTTATTAAGGCCAAGATCATTTCAGGTAGTACTGAAAAGTGTAACTAACTAAAGCAGCAGAGGACACAGGTGAACCAGTAATAGCTGTATCAAGGGCACAGTCGAGATTATGAGTCACAAGCAGAGAGGCTGCCAGGGGCACCTGAAGTCAACATGTTGTTGATGAGTTCCAGGAAACTCTCTTCTGCCACATGGCCATCTGTGAACAAGAAGACCATTGACTTGTCATAAATACCCAGCTTCTCATACAAATTCTTCAAATCATCTCGGAAATTATTTTCTCCATATCCTCGACTCAAGATGATCTCAAATACCTAAGGATGAAAACATACAGAAGACACAGATGGACCCAAGACATGATAGTAACTCTGAATTGCAGTTAGACTGAATCAAGGGGGTTGGTTTGGCACCAGTCATCAGTAATGCTTAAATGCTTAAGTGCATTTGTACAACCCTGCAGGCTTGCATTTTCAAAACTGCTTTGTGTTCATCCTCCTTTTTTGTTCTTTCCTTCCAAGCCTTTTTAAGTAAAGTGTCTCTGAGAGGAACATTTCCTCTCTGAAATAATACAGTACCAATCTAACAAGGCTCCTCAAGCAGCACTGGACTGCTGCTGTAAAACATTTAAGTATCAACAGAGGTAGTTAAGGACAAGTAGTTGTTCATCACCAAACCCATCCTTGTTTTCCTTCCACAGTGCCAAAACCCAGATTCAGACACTGACAGCTCCCTGCCCAGATCACACACAGTCATCATCTTGGACTGCCTGGCAGTCACCTCACCCAGGGTTTCTCTCCATAGGGAAGAGCTGCCAGCCTGATCTTGTCTTGACTGACTGACTCCCATCCCCAGTTTAATCCCAATCACAATTTTACTTTCCTTGTCCTTTTTCACAGCCAGGACACAGGGTCACTAACCTCACATCCAGCTGTGTGAGCAGCCAGTCTTGTCAGGGACTGCTTTCCTGAGCCTCCCACTCCGATGAGCAGGGCGTGCCCGCGGTCCATCCGGATGATGCGATGGACACGGATCAAATGCTCCAGAGCATCATCAAAAAGAACCAGATTCATTTTAATGTGATACTCGTTGTAGTCATCCAAAATCTCCTTCAGAGAAAGGTGAACACAATGTTACTAGGAGACCAATGAAACAATTAATAACATTAAGAAGTAGCCCATTCAGCAGCATTATTCCTTTCCCATTCCTCAGGGAAAATGAACTATTGGAAAACACTGCTGACTGTGTAGCTGGTCTTCAGTTTTCATCACTGCAAACCCCAAATGGGCATCAAAGCACATAAAGTTCTTTGTGCACAAAAGAGAACAGATTTCCTGCAGTTTGAGGCAGGCTCCTGCCCATTCCTCAGGCACAGTTCCCAGCTGATGCACTCTACCTTAAAGAGAGCTTTTGCTAAATCATAGTCTTGGATATCTTCATAAAAACGAGCTTCTGCCTCATTCAGTGCTGTTCTGAAATCTCCAAAAAGAATCGGATCCCTCATGACGTGCTCCAATTCATCTGGGAAATGCTCTTCAACCAAGGTTTTTATATGGCCTTGTACCTTCAAGGATATGACAGGAGTCAGGCAACAAAACAAAGCCTTTGATTGTGAATCCAGTAATACTTAGAAAGGTGACAATGCAGATTCTTGCTCACATACTGATTTATTTCAAGGTGATACTTATGCCACTAGAAGATCCAAAGATTACAGCCCACTTCTGTGTTCTATGTATGATCTAAAATGATCTAATAGGCAGTTCAAGAACGGTTCAAGCCAATTGACTGTAGAACATCAAAACAAAAAAGAAGCCTGTTAAATAAAACACCTTCTCATATATTGGTGTAAACAGTATATTAATAAACCTCCCCTTTCAGCATTCATAGATGTCTCACCAGAAAGATCTCTCACAAAGTTTCAAAGTCTGCATTAATATTCTGCGTTGTGAAAATTGTGCTGGGGATGTATCTTTGTATGTTAGAGGAGAAAGTTCTAACTAGAAAAATCTGAAGCCTTCTTGGCCTACCTCTTTTCATCTAAGCAACTTCCAAAGCAAAGCAGGTTGCTTAGAGATGAGTAGACTTTACCTCAATTTCTCTCCTAAATCTCAAGGTTTAAAATTGGCACTTGTTCTCTTCTGTGTTTTAAGATATAATTTGAAGTATTTTCCAATTTGCATAACAGCCAAAACTGAATTCACTGTGTAAGAATTTGGCTTTTATCCTTTTTACTACTTGATTGTGCAGTCACATTCTGGTACAATCCTTCCTGAAGGAAAATACTGACTTGAAGTGATTTCCTGAGTTTTCTCCTGTACTTCTCTCACACTTTGTCACCTGTACTTCTGCCAATCAATTTTCCTGGACAGACAAACCAAGTGATACTTTCCATTCCTTCAGCAGATCTGCTTTCTTAGTCTGCCATCATCACATTGTGTTAGAAAAAAATCTTTCATGGGCTGTGTTTTAAATTAATGAGCAACATATCGCTTAGACAAATCTGCAGTTGGACAGCAACACCCGAGTCCAACACTTGGTAGTGTTGCTGTTGCAAATGAATTGCCGTAATAATAGACAGTGACTACTAAAAACTGAAAGAAATTACTCACCAATTCTTTGTCTTCTTCATTAGTCAGCCTGTCATGGAAAACCCTCAGGCACTCATTTCGCCAAACTCTCACCATCTGGGTCACGGTGTGAAACCTGAAATAACACCAAATATCAGACTGCACCAAATGAGCTGACATGATTCCTAAGGTCATATGGTTAATAACACAGACCAAATTCTGGATTGACCCTTTTACTCTTTATGATTTGGTTCTTTTGACAATAACTACGTTGCTTGCATTTTTACCTCTGGTATCTTATTTAAGAGAGACTAATGCATCTTTCTATTCTTACCTTTCTGGATCTGTAAGAACAAGGCCGTTATAGACCCTGGAAAGATCCCGCAGGTTAAAAATGTAGTGGAATTTGGAAGGAGTAGGGGGCAGGTCAGTAACGATCATTTTATAAAGTTCCAAAGTACACAGAGTAATCTTGTCACAGAGGGCTGATATGGATTCATTAAAGTTCTGCAAACATGAGAAAGAAGAGGTTTGTTCATGAGACTGTCCAGACAGAACTCAATCCTATTAAACATAATCTTCTTTCCAGCTTTTAAACCTGTTTCGTTCAAAAATTCTCTGTAGTATGAATATTCTGCAGTCAAATGTTTAGGGCAGGCTCCATCTTCACTCTGGAACCTTCTGAGTGCCCAAGATAACATGAAACTTCGTGACTGGAATTCCTCCAAGATTTCCATGGCAGAAAAATTAAACTGCTCTTTTCTTATCTAATGTTGCAGGTATCTTACCAGGAATGCAGTCCGTTGCAATATATTATATTTTTCACACTCATTCAGGAAAGAATTTTCTGATCTTTCTGTATTTGCTTAAAGGAACTGTAACCAAATCATTCACACGCATGAAAAGCCCCAGGTTTATAAATTATCTGCTGGCTTGAATGTTTACATCTTACACAAGAACTTATCTAAACAATGTAAAACCCATTGAGAAAGAGAAGAGGAAAAGAAAGGTTTGTGTGAGGTTCTAGATAGAAAAAAAAAAAGGTAACAAAGATTTCAGGTCTTGCAATAACATAGAAATTAATGTCTATTTAAAAATAATACACCTGTTGAGCAATCCTTCAAAAACAGTGAAATTACCGCGGTGTGGCCTTTCAGGATGGAGAAGTAGATCAAATTCAGTGATTGCTCAGAAGGAAAAGGGATGTTAAAAACACTGAAGAGTGACATGAATCGAGGGTCAACTTCATTCCGACCTCCTCCAGCTTTGCCCATGGCAGCAACAAAACCCAGGTCTCGAAGAAATTTAATGTTCATCTCTTTTCCACGGTCATACATGAAACCTTTCTCTAGGAGCAGCTTCAGCAGGGCGATGGGTTGCTGTGTGCCATACTCATCAACCTGCAGGACACACGAGAGTCAGGATACATCAAAGCACAGTGCATCAGTTCTTTATTTATTTACTGCTTTAAATGTGGGAATGTTGGGTTCCACACTCAGGAGAACATTACAGGGACTAAGGGATGCTTTGTAAAGCTCTGGCACTGATTGTGAACTCTCATCCCAATGTCTCCTATGGGAAAAGTGCCTCTTCTCTGAGATAAACTAAATGCACACTGGATTTGTGATTGCAGGGACCATATCAGTACCACCCCAAATGTTTCTATACTACTTGGCAATAACATTGACAGCTTACCCTTGGCATATTCATATCATCCATGAACACAAGGAGGCGTTTTCCCATGGGAGGGCCAAAAGAGTCTTTAGTTCGTTTTTCTACGTTTGTCTCCAGGTTTCTCTGAATGTCCATGGATGTTGTACGAGAAGAGAAGTTAATTACCAGCAACAGCTGCAAACAGGAGGAGGTGATAAGAATGGATTCTAACCTGTTTTGTTGGTGTTTTTTTTTTTTTTTCACTAGAGCATTCAAAAATATTTTTTATATTAGCTGTCAGACATACAGGAAATGCTGCTCGGGTCCATTACTCACTTTAATCACATATGACAAAGAAAAGTAAGCCCATCCTTAGCACTTTGATAATGTATTTTTACTTTATATAATTGAGTTTGTATGAGGTAAAAGATGACAAAGCACCTTTGTTCTTGAAGGATTTTCAGGCACTTAGGGTCTGGAGTGTGCAGTCACTTTACCCAAGTCAATATTGCAACCCACAGACTCAGGCTTCACAATGCAAATTTAACACAAGGGCAAAGAATGAAAATGCAGCTTTACAAACAGGGCAAAATGCCTCACACATACATTATAGTCTTTGTCCAGATTGCTTAGGAAGTTCTGTGTAGTTGCTGTCTTAGATGTACCCGATTCACCCACAAGAACAACTGGGCGTTTCACCCTCACCATCTGTCCCAGTAACCACGCAGTGCGTGTGGTATCCACGGTGGGCACTGAAAAAGAGCAGGAACACAATCACTGCCCAAATGAAAATGCACTACAGCTGGGGGATTTATATTTATAGAATAGTGCTGGAACACACTCTCAAAGTATTAACATGCAGTTGCACAAAGACGTAATCTGAATTATCAACTCACTAACAATGCTGAAAGAAAATTTTAATTGCTTAATAATCTCTTTTCAGTCTTTCTTACTAGCACCTTTTCTTCCATATATGTAGACTAAAAAAGAAGTTATCTTTCATATAGGAGGGTCATGGTTTGGTTAAGCTCCATTTAATCCCTATTTCAAGGATATAATCAGGATTTATTTGGATCATAAGCATTTTCCCAGAATTCTACACAGATGAAACTTTTTCTGTGTGAATTGCCTGCATTTGGAGCAACTTCTGAGATCATAAATTTATCTCTTGTGTCAGTGAAGTTAACCTGTGCTTGCTGGAGTATCACTGTAAATTAGTGTTTAAAGTTGTCTTTAACTATGAAAAGCACCATTAGGCAATGCTTGAAGTAATAACCAATAACAGCCCTAAGAATGTAATTTTTATCTAATGAATACCTGAACCACGATCTGATGTTTTCCTAGAATTTCTGGTAGAGCAAACTGTGAATCTTCTGCTATTCCAGCTTTTAAAAGGCCTTATTATCTCTTAAATAAGCCTTATTAACTGAAACATGCTTTCATCTTTTCCTCACTTTTTTATTACACGATGCTGTAAACATCAACTTTATGACTGCTAAACTACTATGAAAAGAACTTCTAAGAAACTGATTTGTGCCATCACAAGAAACTGAACCTGAGCAGATGACCTTCAGTACAGAAAAAGGATGTCTCATGTTAAGTGCCATGTACTCAGTGGTGGCACATTATGAATTAAAAGTACATCATCACTGTATTTTATCTTATACTCACCTAGAATGTCAAGAAATTTCATTTCAGGATCATGAACATATTTAGGAACAAGTTGCATCCAAGGTACCCACTTTTTTTGAGATTCGTCAAAATGGAAGTCATACAAAGTTGGCAGCTGACCTGCAAACCATTAAGCAACTGCAAGTTTTTTAGGACACTGAAATATTTCCTAAGAAAACAATCTGATTGAGATGAAAATGAAGGGTAAGATTATAGACCAAGTTGGGCAACACTTTGTTCTATTTAGAAATCATTTAACCCACTAAGGCATCAACTAAAATTCCTCTACTCTAGCATCTTCATGAAAACTCTCACTTTTCTATTACAATGAATGGGATTCAGGTTAAATTATTACAAGATCCTACCTGGCAGCTCCCCTGGCTTAGCCAGGACGTCCTCACCCTGAACAATAGTCATGCAGGCAATACGTTTAACGTTTTCATCAAATTTAATTCTCCCAGCATCAAGAAGAGAAGCACCTAAGGAGCAATACAAAGCTTCCAAGAAAAAACACTCCAGAACATCAGAATTTTCAGGCTGTACAAGTAGGGCATCCAGCATCACAGTCAACTGTACGATCTGTTGGAAAAAGGACAAATCTGTAAACAAAACTGCCCTTTAGATGCATAAAAACTCTCATGATTGCTGGTCTTTTGTTCTTACAAGTGGATCTACTGCTATGTGTATTAGGTTCAGTAGAAGAGCGTTGTTAGGTGCTGATTGGTTTGGTGTCTCTTTGTGCTCATCAGTGGGGACCTGACATTTCAGCACAGACTCTCCTCCTGTTCTTTCTTTGAGAAGGTTTTGCTTCCTCCATCATTCAGTTTTTTTTTTAGTTAAACATGTTCAGTCTTTATTCTCTGTTTCTTGCCATATTTAAATCTGTTCCTTACCATATTTAAATCTGTTTGAGGAATAATGGTCTTCAGCTTTCGTTCCTGTTTGCCATCCACAATTCCCTCCACAATCATATCAATAAGGTAGGGCACATACTTTTGAAAGAGACGATCCAAATCCTCTTTCTCTTTCTAAGGAACACAAAAAAGACAATAATTCAGCTGGGAAGAAAAATTTTGACAGGAGAGCTTCCCATCTATACCTGGCTGACCAGATATGATTGTTCTTGAAGGAATCACTCCTACCAAAGACTGTCTACAGTTCAGTGTTAAATACAAATACTCTCTGAACAAGTGCAGAAATTCCCACCTCATCTTCTCTTCCTTTGACCCACTTCTGCCAGTAGGGCTCATATCTCAGATTTTTAGGATCTACAAAGACCATTCCGCAGCGGGATACTGTGGCAGGAGATGCATACTGTAAGTCCCCAACCTATAAAATAATCACACAAGATAATGGTACACAGTAACTGCTTTTCAGGCTTTGAAGCCCCATCTGTATCTAACCCTTCCCGTGTATGAAATGGTACAGTCATTTCTTACCTCAAACAACAAAGCACAGTGTGCCTGAAGCCTAATCCGCTCCCCGTTTGCCAGGGTCAATAACTTGTTGTCATCCATGACAGAATTCATGTTTTCAACCCAGAGAGCATCCACATCTCCATCAAAGAGAATGTACCTGTGGTACAAGAGCCATGGGGCACTGACTGATCTCTAATTTTGCTAACATGTTTCTGAATTCAGAAGTGTCATCAATGGTGTCATTGTCTGTCCAGGTATTTTGAAGTCTACCATTCATTTTTTATAATTGCATAGTTTCACTGAGACTAGAAACTCACAGGAGACAGAAAGACCCCTAGACACTTTCTATTTATTTAGCATTTGTTTTTTTAAATAGTGCCATATCATTTTTGTTTTAATTGATGTAAACCCCAGGATCTCAAAACCACCACAATGATTTCTAGCTGCCTACCTTCTCTCCTTCTTGTCAGTGGGTCTGTTGATATCCCGGAAAATGTTTGACAGGACTCCATCTGTCCAGTCTCGTGTGACAGGGTCAAGGACCCCATACAGCTCAATCACACTCATAGCTTTAGGGTTCAGTGTGTAAAGCTTTGTAAATAATCCCAGCCTGACAATACAGCAAGAAAAGCAATAGTAAAATGTCACACAATCATCTTATGTTAAGCCAGGCAAATACTCTGGGCAGCTGTTGATCCTGTCATGACTGGACAGGGCTGAGTAATACAGACTGTGCCATTTAACAGCCTGGATTACATTCTACACTCACTTGTTTTGGGCCTGGCACAAGGTTTTAATAACAACTGTCTTGCCACCTCCAGTAGGTCCAACCACCATTGTAGTGTGACGAGTTAACATTGTCTCATACATCTGAACTACTTTATCCACCTGAAAAATAAACATGGATTCAGCAGACTACTGTCATAACTCTGTGGACAAGGTTAGCAGCTGGTCTATATCACAAGTTTTCCTGGTGCCACTCCAGGGTGCAACAATGCAACTGCAGCCTCATGTTTACAACAAAACCTCAAGCAATTAACGTTTTTAATACCTGGACTGGTAGAACAATGTATCCCCGTTCTTCCAGAGCTTGTTCTACAGCATCATTAAAGTCAGGGTAGCGGACTCGAGGGCAATCCAGGCCAGGAAACAGGTCAGAGATTAGGCCAAGGAAGAGAGGCACATCTTCAAACACAAACTTAGGAAGATTCATATCTCGCAGAGCTCTCATTAGTACAACATCCTAGGCAAGACATAACAAAATCAATCTTTACCAAATAGTTAACTAATCAGCTAAAATGAGGTACTTCATAACTTTAAATCCTTATTGCTCAATTATTTCAGTGAAGCCTTTAGAATTTTTTTTTTGCCATCAGTTCCTAGTGGAAACAACAGAGGTTATTTTAATTGGATTAAGCACATCAACAACTAAGAATAATACACCGCCTTTTTCTACCATGTTAATCAAATGCCAAATGGCTGCAGTGGCCCACACCACAGCTTCACCAAGCTGGAGCACTCACTGTCCAAAAACCAATTTTTGCTAGTCATCCAGAGATATTCATCTGGCTATTTGCATCTTGGACTTAACAAGCAGGAAAATATCTCTTTTTCCATTGATTTCCCTACTTTGACTGGAGTTCTAATGGCAGAGAGCACAATGAAACTCAGTAAGAACAAAGTGAAATAATAACACCAATGTTCTTATTTCCAAACCAGACAAACTACATCAGATGGGGAAACACATTCCCTTTCTAATGAAAAAGATTATATGCCCAGGGTAACTAAGCAGCAAATCTACCTCACTGAGGTCTGCTGATCCTCTTTTCAGTTCTCCAGCCATTACCAACACTGACTTAAGGGCCCGCAGTCCAAAATCATAGTGATGTTGTTTAGAAAGCTGCTCCCTTGCCAGCTTGTACAGCACTGTCATCTTTTTGGCAAGGACCTGTTTGAGATTTAATTTGAATGATCACAAATGTGGACATTGCTACTGGCCATGCAAACACAGGTGGGTACATGGGTATGGGTAACAATAAAATTTTCTTACCTTTGCTGTAAGGAACCCTTCAGAAAACAGCATTATTTCACAGATCTGCTGAAGATCTGGTACAATAACAACCACAGGCCTGAAGAGAGCTTTTACAGACTCAGGGAGCTCAGTGCGGCCAGCATAACCAGGATTCATTGTAATGAAAATGCCAATACGGCTATCAAGGGAAATCTCCTGTCCTTCAAACTAAAGGCATAAGAAAACATTAGAACAATGTGAATTATGAACCAAAAAAAATAATACTACTTGCTCAAAGAGAAAATCAGTAATACTGGGGCACCCACTTAGGACAAAATCCTAAAATATTTAGCTTTAGGCAGTCATCCTGATACAAACAGTGGGAAGAATGTACCTTCTTTAAGACATTTCACAAGCCTCAAATTTTCTGTCTGAGGTTTTTTAATTCCAATAAGCATCAGTAAATAAAGCCTCAGTAAATAAAGCCTCACAATCCACGTCAAGCTAAATTACTGCTGTTCCTCATTACTACTAGACTATTACCCCATTTACTTGCTATTATCCTATTAAGATCACTTTTATCTCATTTCACAAAGGAAGAATCTAGCAAAGGATTAGGCAACCAGCAAGGATTTAACATCTTTCAAACCAGAAGTACATACTCAGGAGATTGAAATGTTCAGCACAAAGGAATTACAGAAGCAGCTGCCCTAATCTAATTATTGATCTAATAATGGGGTCTAACCCTGTATCTTGGCCTGAAAACCAAAATCAGCTTTCACAACTACTGTTCTTTTTTAATGTTTACCTGAAATCTTGTCCACCCATTCATTAAAGCATTTCGGATCGTCTGAATCTGGGAAGAAATTACTGAGAGCACAGAAGCATCGATGCGATTGAATTCATCAAAGCATCCCCATGCACCACACTGGGCCAGGCCTGAGAAAATTTTACCCATTGCCTAAAAGGAACAACAGGAAAAACTTCTCAGCAGTGACTATATAAAACATTCAGCATCAAAAAGCTTTGGAACATGCTAAAATTCTTAATGGTGGATAAACCTCTGGATGTTTATCAGTCTTGTAATAATTACTCGCCAAGTGCAGATTGCCCATCATAAACTTAAACACATACCATACAGTCATTGCTCCCCTGCTTGAAAGGGCCTGAAATTCTTTCAGGAATTCATTCAAAACTGTCATTTTTTACTAAATTTAATTATCAAACAGCATGGTATCTCTAAGGGAGATACTTATGTAGAAGTTCAGAACATGTCCTTATCCTAGGCACTGATAAAGAGCAGAAATTGGCATTTTATCAGAGAACACAGATCTTTAACTCTTACTTTGAAGTCCATGCCTTCTCCACAGTTTGTCACTACGCACAGCAAGCCCAGTGCTTTGGCCAGATCCTTGGTTGTTTCTGTCTTCCCTGTACCTGCTGGCCCTGCTGGTGCTCCTCCCAAAAACATTGATAGAGCCTTTGAAGACAAACCAAAAAGCAAAGCAAAGCTTGGATTAGATTTATTTAGGTTGGTAACAAAGCCACAAATGAACTCTTGGGTACAAAAAACTTTAACCTTTATCTGTGAATGCCTTCTACATTGTCTCTGTGGCAATGAGGTGAGAAGGATATCACAACTGATCTCAAACATCTTTGTGGGGCTGACAGTCTGTGTCTATGAGAGATTTTTGTACCTGGCTGCTGCCGCATTCCCAGGAGAAATGGCAATTTTTACTTTTCCAGAGTAAGACTTTGCTTTCTCATAGGAATCTTAGAGATAACTTCTTTCCCAACGAAAATCTGTAAACAGGCTGTCCAAACAACTTGGGAAAAACACAGGTAGTGTTTTGCACAGATATTGTTTTGCACAGAGGTGGTTTTTGTTATCATGTTTTTCACTATTTCTGTTCTCAAAATATCTGTCACTTTGTTTAACCCTCTTGACCAATTTTATACGAGAAGTGTCTTTGACACAGTCAATCACCTTTCAGTTAGCAGAAGGGTCTATAAAAGCAGATGTAACTTAATAAAGCCTTCTTTTATTCTTTTTGCCTTCTGATATTGGTGTCGTGTGTCTGTGTTCATTGCGAAACAGTGACAATCTCAGCATTCACACAAGGACACAGCAGGAAGAGAGGATAAAACAAGGATGTGACCAAGTATAACAAGGGCCTGTTAGCAAATCCCCTTGCAGGTGCACCTGTGTGAGGGTGAGGTAGATGCGGTCGGTGAGCGGGGTGATGACGAGCCGCCCGTTGAGCCCCATGTACTCGTAGCCGTAGGAGAAGGCGCCGGTGCACTGCCGCACTATCAGCTCGTCCGGCTCGCGCTCCCAGTAAAACCGCAGCTGGCTCTCCCACTCGAACTCCTGAGCCTGCAGAATGCTGCACCACACAGCTCCCGTGAGCGAGAAGCACGGCAGTACAACTCCCACGTTTGTTTGCTCAGGAGTTGGAGGTGGTGTTTACCTGTCTCTGACGAATATGTCGATGATGTCTCTGGCGTGCACGTCGATGATGAGAACAGTGTTGTATTTTTTCCTGTCATTTTTGCTCAAGGGCATTGTAATGCGGGTAACCAGGTCATCGATTTGCTTGTGCATTTTTTTAGCATAAAATTTCATTGCCTGCTTTTCTCCCATTTTCACTTTCCGAAAGACATCCTCTACCTCCCAAGTCCACCACACTTGATTAGCAGCAAGCACCATCATGCCTTGGAAGAGCAACATCCAATCAACTCTATGGAAAACACATATAGTGAGGGAGGCTGAGTCACTGTTTATTTTAAGTAACTGATCAGGAAAGAAGAAAAAGAAAACAACAACAAAGTGCCAAACTTTTCAGAGATATACAGAATTTTACAATTCATACACAATTTCTCTATGAATTTCTCTATGTGGAGGGATATGAATACATCCGCATGCACTATTTTAACCAATCATGAAGAATGCATAATCTCTCATATTGATTTTCCTAAAATTATGCCTTAACTTTTCTATATCACTAATATAGCAGGTTATTTGATTATCCTTGACACTGATTGTTTCACCTGCTTCTGTCTTCACAATATCGAAAAATGGCTTCCTTGGTGAGGCGTCTGTTGGTCCGTCTCATCTCCTCCAGCACTACTGTCATCCAATTCTCCACTCTGCCCACAGCATGGACATCCTGCCGGAAGTCCATCACCTCCCCCTCAGCTGAGATCATGGCTGTGGCAATCTTCTCATCATCATCACCATCCTGGAACCTCAGCGAGGCTACATTATCAAACATCTGAAATGCACCAACAAAGAAATTCACCGGCATTTTAGAAACAAAGCCTCCAAGATGTGAGTGTATGCAGCCTCAGCTCTCCTCCAGAGAAATGGATCTGCCTCCTAAATAATCAAATACAAATGCTGATTTACAGCCCAGCATCAGAACTGCATAATATCAAGCAAATAATCAGGCCCAAATGACATTGTTTTTTTTTTTTCCTAGAAAATAAGAGCTAGGAGGAGCTACAATCTATGAAGAAAGTTCTTTAGTGATAGACAATTCTGATGTATCTTGAATGTTCCTCTTCCATAACTGCTACCAACCAGTGTGAGAGGCAGCAGGGACTGTGCATCAGATTTGATCTGGTTATTCATAACCAGAAGCTTCTTCAAGATGCTGCCAGGATTCTCTTTGTATGCAAAAAATATTCATGCATCCTTATTTGCATGTACAGTAGAGTCTGTTAAACTTTTAAAATCACCTAAAAGCACAAGGCACTGTGGAAAGACACACATTGTACCTTTATCATGTGTTCCTGGACACAGAGAGCGCTGCTGCTGCCAAGGATACTGAGCAACTCGTCATCAGATATAAAGAAAAATCTCGGGAAAGCATTTCTTTTGGAATCCAAATAATCATTCAAGCTTTTCTGGCATTTCTCCAGCACATCATTTATGTGCTGGAGGTCTTTCATACGATTTGGGGCTTCACAGCAATTTTTTATTATCGGGTCTTTTACAGTTTCTTCCATTATCTATACAGGGAGAAAAGGGAGTTTAGAAAATGTTGAACAGCAATAGGCTATATTAAATTATATTTAATTAATGACGAAGCATGCAAACAGCACAAGCAGTACAGGTCCTTATAGAAGTGAATCAAAGGTTTTTAAATGGTTTTGTGGTGCTGCAGTGCTGTATGAAAACATGAAGGTAGTGTGTTTATGGAGATACAACTGTAAAAGCAAGTGTAAGCCTGACAAGCTTGTATCCCTAATCAGGCCAGTTTAAGCACATATCTGACTTTGCTCCTGTACACAATGGTACCTCAAAGAATGATCAATCATATTTCAAAATCACAGTACTCTCTCAATTTTGCACATGGGAAATAGAAAAACAAGCCATATTCATACCAGGAATATGAGTTCAGAATGGGAACAGTGGCACGAAGCAGGAAACCCTTTTTAGCATGTACATAGGTCCTCAATCAGTAGGAACACATCTAAGCTTCTTCTTATCAAGGTAAAAGTAAAAAGGTGTAAACAATGAAAGGAAAAGGAGATTCTGCCAATCCCATGCTGCCAGCCAAGGATCTCAACTCTGCCCATCTTAACTAAATCAGGAGAAGTCTTCTGGTTATGACAGATGAGAAGTAAAACACAAAATTCCTGGGCTCCCCAATCTCATATTCAATGAATTATAGCACAGCATTCTCAGTATTACACATGTCACAGAATACTCTAAGTAACCATGGAACTGGAAGCAAAGTGCACTAAATAAGTATGCTAATCACAGGTCAGTTACTTGCCTGTTTAAACATTTGGTCTACACGGTCAAATATTTTGACTTCCTCCGGAAGCTGTGATCTGATATCTCCAGCAACAAAAATGCTTTCCAGGTACATCCATTTTCTCTGAACTGATATCCAGATCTACGAATCAAATGTTACCATCAGAGGAAAAAGAAGTACAATGGAAAATTTGGGTTATAAATAATAAACATTAATTATTTAGTCCAGCACTTATCTCCTACCTCGCTCACTTCACTGATCAATGACAGAGTTTTTTCCCATTTTTGAGCAGTTGAAAGGAAAGGACCCACAAATCGACTGCCCAAAACACTCTGAAGATTGACATTGTTGTCATCAAGGGTCTCCAAAATTTCCTCTACAGATCCCAGAATATAGCCTCGTGTCTCTGTGCCTTTGGTGTACACTTCTACAGGAAATTTCATATTTTCCCACGTTTCTATTATTTCCTTAAGTCCCTGCATGTGAACATAAGAAGAAGCATATTTCAGTCTTCAAAAACTGGGAACTATAATCTTAGCAAAAAATGAAACAGCTAATCCAGCAAAATTTTTGCACAGATTTTCTAACTCTGGCTCATAAAGAAGGGTCTATTTCAAAGCATGATAGCAAGAGAATTGATCCTTCTTCAGATCCTTTTTCATAGGACAAACTTTCTTACTGCAATCATAGAAATCCAATATGCTGCTGCCAAACCAAACTCTGCAAGGATCCTCTGCCAGTAGGAGCTCATTAACAGAGCTGTAGATCTTAGCTCATGTAGCTCATGGCAGCTCCCTGAAGATGGCCAAACTTGCAGTCATGCCAATTTAAAAATCTTAAATAAAACTGATTGTTGTCATCCTTGTCTTTTTAGTTTTACTATAGATTCTGTAATTCAATACATTACCTTCTCAATGGCAAGTTCTTTAATAGCAGTTCCAACTATATCACTGATAACCACGGTGTATTTGTGAAGTTCCATGGCAAACATATTTTCCAAAGTGAATGTTTCTGTTTTCATTTCAAACCTTGTTCCTGTTTTATCCATAAGGTCTTCCCAATGCCTGTTTTAAATTGACACATCAGTTTAAACACCATAATACAGTAAAAAACAAAAACAACTGTAATATATAACATATAATAATGAACTCATGTTTAGCATTCTACTGTTTAAACAAGAACTACTAGTTTAAATACATAAAGTGTCCCAGTCATTGCAGCACCTTTCATGCTATTACACAGGTTCATTAGGCAGAAATAAAGTTCCAAGCTCCAGGACAAGGGATGACCCCACTAACGGAAACTGAAAGTTCTAACAAAACACATCAAATACTTCTATATACAGTGATGTAAATAAATCAAAACAAACCTTTCTCTTAAGGCTTCGTTTTTCAAATCAAGCAACAAAGGAATGGAGTTTAGAAAAGCCTTCAGTTTTTTATCCAGTTGCTTACATATTGGCATTCCACGCACTTGTCTGGGCAGCTTCCGAACAGCTTTCATAAATCCTTCGGTTCCATCCTGAAGAACCTTGACATTGAGATTTATCCAGAGGGTCTGAGACCATTTCTCTTTAGCTGCCTGGAAACAAGGACATTAAGAAGGGGGAAAAAATCATATTCCTTTTAGTTTTGACCCCCAAAATGTAATTGTATTAACATTTTACAAACATAGGGAGAGACAAGTCCATCTCCAAGACAGATTCATAGCCAAACACTATCACTTGTATAAAAAATCCTAAAAAGGGAATACGGAGAACAGGACCATACTTTACAGGGCATTTAAATTTTGAAAAAAGAAAACTTCTTAAAAAATACTTAAAGCCTGAGATACCCACTGTCACCTGTACACATCCTACATCCAAAAGCAGTTTCACTGAACTGATCAGGAACCATATGCAGTAAAATGCCATCCAACAATTATTAGAGGCTGGGAGAAGTCTGTTCCCACCTGATGAGAGGATGTGTTTGATCCACCATGGAGACACTGATAGTGCTGTACTAATAATATTAAAATCATTTCACAGGGCATAGATTATTTCATGCAAAGGCTTCAGACAGTTATAAGGGGGCAATGCAGCCTCTTCTTCTGTTCCCATCTTTGCTGTGTGTCTGTGCATGAACACGTGTGTGTCCCTGCAGACTTGGTGTGGCACTCACTTTTAGTTGTGCATAAATTTCATAGACCTGCTTCATAGCTTTTGCATCTTGCTGTGCTTTTATTAAGTTTGGGTATGCTGTTGCTGGCAAGCCCAGAAGTTTCTCAGCACTGCCCAGCTCCCGCTGCCTTTGTTCCAGTCTCTCTAATTCTTTTTCAAACATAGCCATGAGTTCTAGTCCTGGGAAAGGAAAGGGATTTTTCCAGATAAATCATCACAGGGTTCATGGGAAATAAATAAGACAGAATTTGCATATAGTCTGTAGATGTTCCAGTACTAAAAATGTTCACATTCCCAGGTGATTAATTTGCATATTAATAAGGAAAGTATAACTTTCTTGTTTTATATAAAATTTGAGTTGTCCGAAGACGAGTACTTTCAAAACATCACTTCCCACACATTAATCTGTTTACCCTTATCAAGATCATCTCCAACAACACCAGGCCCCTCAGTCAAGAGTTTCTGCAAAAAATCTTCTGTCTCTTTGCTGTAGTCTGCAATTTGTTGCTCTGTCACCTAAAAAGAACAGCATTTAAATAGTTCCATTAAACAGTTTCCATTTCTAATTGTTTTCAATACTAATTACAAATATTACCTTTGTGAATGCTTCTTTGACACCTCCTTTACAATCGAGGTTGCGACTGACTTCTGCTGCTTCCATAAGGAGAGTCTCCCACACTTCCCTAAGTCTGTGAGACTTCTCTTTCTCTTCTTCAGGTACCTAAAACAAAGCAAGTAGCACCTCTCACAAGACATAGGCAGACACACACTTTCAGAAGAAAGTGAGGAGTATGTGCTCACATTACAAATTTGAAAAACACAAAACCAATACTGAAGCAACTTTAATCAGATTTAAACACATGCCATATGTCCATTTTAAAGTGGATATAGTGATTGGAGAAGGGAGTCTGGACTACAGAGTCTCCAGACATGCCTTCAAACCTCAACAACACTGTAATTCTGTAACACTTCTTAAAAGGAAAACATTTCTTCATTCACACGTGAGGCATTTGTGCCCTTAGCTCAGATCTGAAAGGTTTGATGAGACATGCACTTACTGGAATATTGTACATTGCAAGAGTTCTGTATCTCTCCCCGATGTCCAAGTATCTCAGTTCCACCTCAACAGAAATGCTTCTGACCGTTCCAAATGCCGTCAGGATAACTCTGAGATCATCCAGAGTTTCAGGAGGTCTATTCAGATTCTGTGATAATTTCTGTAAAAAGTAAAGATCATTTCCAGAATCAACCCTTACAAAGCGATTGTCAGAATTACAATAATGAGTCAAACACAAAACACAAATAACACTCCAGATTCATTTTTAGTCTATGTGACAAAGATAACAAAAAAAAAACCAAACTGAAAACACCTACCTGAATCTCATCTTGAAGGCTGAGGAGCTCCTCTTTTGCTAACTCATTAAGCAACTTCCCAAGTGACATCAGCCAGCTTTTAGCAGTCTCCTGCACTGCAGAGGCTAAAGGAGCCAGCTGAAGCCTGATAAATTGTTCATCTTTAATCAAGGGCTGTTGAGTCACTTCCTCAGCTATCTTCATATAGAACTGCAAGTGCTTATCAAAGACAACACAGGCAGGCTTTTCTGCAGCTAAACGGTCCAGGACTGCGTCTTTGTCTGATTTCCACAGCAGGTCATACTTCTTCCACTGGTTCAAACACTCCCTGAGAGAAGCCAGGAGTTTGTGGACATTCTGAGTGATGAGAACACCCTGTTCAATTACCAGAGGGCTCTGGGAGACATCACTGTAAAAGCTGAAAGTGACAACTTCATCCACCTTGGCATGCTGAGGAGGGCATTCAATACACGTACCGTGCATCCATCGTACGAAATGCTGGAGAGTTTTAAAGACAGGGTCACAAAACAGTTACCTCGTTGAGTCATTTTAGTTAAATCAATCATAGAATCATTTTTTCCCCCTTGATCATCAGTTTGTAAAATTAGGACAGACTGTAAAATTAGAACAATGTACTAGATATTTTGATTTCAAGATAAAGCAGTATGAATCTCCCCTTTGACATTTACGCTTACCCAAGCATAAAATAAGATTAGTTCATTATAATCACAACAAACTCCAGAAACAAAAAGAAATCTTTGTCAAAAATCACCTTAGTGACCTCAATACAGTCTTGGATAGATTGCACAGTCATTTTTTCAATCTCACTGGCATTAGGTTGCAGGGTTATCTCAGAAACAGATAAAACAGCTTCTACTTGTAACAGTGGCACATTTGCAAGAACACTTGCATTAAAAGCCTGAAAATTCCTGAGAAAGGAAAAAAATAGTGTCAAAGATAGAAATAACCAGTGCTGCCCCCAGGAAAATGCCCAAGAGAGGCTGCAATTTTCAAGTGTGTGCTTAGATCTGTAATCTGAGTTATCATTGTTTCCAGCTGGAAACACTGATGTGTCTGGGAAAAAAAACTGTCCCACTACACTGATTTAATGCAAAAGCTTGACTTGCAAAAAGAAGCTGTTGGAAGGAATGAATGGAGATATTTTGGTGCAAAAGGATCCTGAGAGTGTGGTCAACTTCACTGCAAGAGCCCAGACAAGAAATCGTGGCAAAGTCACCTGAGCATGGATCACTACAGAACATGGATGATGGGAAGAAGAGATGGCTGGGAAGCTTAGATAGGTATTACAATAGAGCTGCAATGCTGTATTGCAATAATACCTTCCTTGTAAGGGAAGCCTTCATAATATCTTGCTCCAGCATTGGCCTCAGCCACTGCAGAACAAGTAAAACCTTTGTTCTTGGACTCATGTCCTGTGCAGTACAGGGAGGCACCTGGCACCCAGACACCAAGTTCTCGAAATCATGTTCTTTAGGAGAACAAAACCTTGATTTTAGACATAAACCAGGGAAGTGCAACTACACACATTGCAGCAAACATGTCTTACTTCTCTCTTCTGCCAACAACATGCCAATATTAATTTTTTCAGAATCTGGGTTTCCTCTGTACTTTGTAATCAGTTCTCCATTCTTCGGAGGAAAAAAATCAGAAGAAATACAAATCTTCCACAAACTGTAAGTCATTGATGGGCTCAAACAGAACATCTCAGTAAACACACTCATCAACAGATCCAGGAGAATCTGAAGATGACTGGAAACCCGATAAAGCAAACAATTCACTTACTTCACAATTAATTGTATCAACACCTGAAAAATCCTATTTTCCCAATATGCATAATAGGAAGCTAATTTTGGAGATTTGCCACTGTCTGTATGGGCAACTCGTCTTTCCACTTCTATTAGCAATTGTGGAATTGCAGAATACTTTCTAACCAGTTGTTCCACATCTTTTGCTTGCTCACACTTAACATAGTCAAAAAATTCTTTTGCTCCTGCAACAGATACAAAAACTATCATTATTAACTGCAAAAGGTTTTATACACTGGAATAATTACCTGGGTTTTATTTGCAAATGTGAGATTGATCTTATATAATGATAAAAAATATCTTCACTTACTGATGCTTAATTTATTAATATTTCAGCCCTCTGAAATATGGATTTTAATTGGATTCAATTATTTAATAGCAACCTTTTTACAAGTATGAAGTGTTGAAAGAAATTTGATCCATCACCCACTCAAGTGACAGAGAGATCTGGCAGACAACCAGCTCGCTGCCATTTCCATCTGAGGAAACCAGTTCCATCCTCTGTTACACCCTGAATTACTACTATAACCAGTTCTGGTAACCATTAAAAGGGTTGATCTTAGCAACTAAAACCACAAAGTAGCAGATAGAGAAAAATAAAACACACAGAGCTTGGAAATGAAAATATATAAGGACTTACCAGGACATTTGTCGCCATTTTCTGAATGTGGAAACTTAAAGAGATTTGTTGATTCTATGGACTGAAGTTTGCTGTTTATGTCTTCAGAAATATAATGGATCTGATGGACAAGTATCTCTAATTTCCCAATGGTTTGTGTACATTGGACAATAAATTCACCAATACCTTGAAATAAATCATAACCATTTGGGTTTTTTGTCTTTTAACAAGTATTTCACCAATGCATAAAAATTCCTACAACTAGACACATTTTATCTCTAAGAATGACCCAAGGTTCTGCAAAACCATAGATTAGATGTTCTCTCAGCTAATCCTTCATCTTTCTCCATTACTGCTTTTAGCTAAGGGTTTCTAACCATCTCCAGTGTTTTAAATATAATAAAAACACAAGAAATATCTCCTGGATCAGAGTTTGTCTAACCTGTTATTCTGACCCTGTGGCAAGAAGATGGATCATATGTTCTGCCATCACAAAAAATAGATTGCAGAACTGAGGAGATTTTTTTAAACTAAAAATAAACATCTAAGGCCATTTGAAAATAGTATCTCCATTACCTACGGACTTCCATGTGAGCCTTTTGCATCCTGATTTCAATATTCCCCAGAGTTCTTGGAGATAGTGATCAAGAAGTTTGGTTTCTGCTTCATTCATCATCTCGATTAAATTGTGATAGCGAACAAGCATGGCTTTCATTTTATTTGTGTAACTAAGGAATGTAAGAAACACAAAACAAACCAAAACACAAAAATAATGATTTTCTTGAAAAACAGCTCCAAACTCCACCAAAGAACAGAGAACTCCCATCGTTCTATTCAGACTTCCATATAAAGCAAAATTTGCAGAACTAACTAGTGAATATCTATTGATTATATCTATTGATTATAAAAAAAATTTATTTCCCACTGAAAACAAAGAAAATTTCATATAGTTCCAATAGTAGTTGGAAAAACCTCTCCTGCCCCATCTCAGCCCCAGTTTGCAGCACATTAATGAACTGAACAGGTGAACTTTAAAATCCATTTAGGGACATATTGGCACATCTGTGTGCTAAATGTCTGTGATAATTTGGACACAACTTACTTATCCAAGGCTGTACAGGAAGAATGCAACAGTGAGTTTAAATGAGCTGAAATATAAATGGCAGTAAAATTTCATTGCAAATTATTTTCCTCTCAGATTTGGATAAGTTGTTAATTTGTATAACAGTCCTACAGCATAAAGGATGCAAAGAGTGCCAGATAAAAGCTTACCAGTGCAGCATGGCCATTAGAAATTGTACCCTTAAAAAAAAGAATCACTAAGGGATCTCATATTTCCAAAATGTGATGACTCAGGGTCTGCTCCGGTTTGGAGTGAAATCACTTGAAATGCAGCCATAACCCTGTATGTGAGCAGATATTCTGTTACAGCCTTACCTAAGGTATTTTTCTTCCTGTAATGCCACATATCTCGCCATTTCTGGGACTGGAAGCCCTAGTTGTTCCATGTACTTTGTTTCAATGATAATCTCTTCGATTTCAGGAGAAAAATTCAGAGCAAAGCAGACGCTTTTCTTGGTGGTGACATGCTCCTCTGTTGCAGAGCTCTATCACACGACAAAGAGCAGCAGAAAGGAGAGGAGCAGCACATTTACATTACAAGGTAAAGGTGAGCTTTTGGAGACATTTGATAAGGCAGAAAGTAAAAATCAGAATGACTGACATTCAGAGTTTTTGGAAATGCCTTTAAAATTTGGTAGTAGCCTCAGCATTCTTGGTCCAGAAATTACACAGAACTACATTTTCAGCTGTCAGTTACAAGAAACAAGCCAAATCACCTCTGTTAACACATTGCTGCAACCAGTTACAATAGAAATCCCAGCAGAAATCCAGCGTCAGACAGAAGTTTAGTAGGGACAGGATTCTGCAAGATCTCTGCTGGAAACCTGCCTCTACCTAACTTCAGTCCCAAGTACTGTAGCAATATCCCAAAAATGTTGTACCAAAACCTAAAAATTAACAGTAACTACAGCACAGAAGAACACACAGAGAAACAACATTCAATCATTTGCCAGGTGATTCAGGAACTATGTCTTATAAAGGACCACAAACAATTCTGAGCTCAGAACTTTTTCTAAATCCGTGTTTAAAATATTACTCTCAGAAAATTCTCGCTGACCATCAGGTAGGTTTCAGTTTTTCCCCTCAGAGAAGCCTGGTACACAATCTTCCTACATTTCACCTGCTCAGAAGTCTCAGGATTGACATTTGTTGCAGGCCCACCAGTGACAACAGTCAGTAGAGTTTCTTTCAGCAACAATGGAAGCATGTGTTCTGTCCTCTCTCTCCACTGACGGTATTTTTGATCTTCATACTCATCCATTTTCTTGATCACTTGGAGATATAGTTTCTCCACCTAGAAAGGACAACTCTGTATAACTCATCGTAAAAGCCATGAGAAATGTTCAACTAACCTGTCCTAACATGGTCTCTCAATATGGTTTCTGGTTTTTATTAGATAAGAGAACAAGTAACACCCTGTAATTAATGCAGACACCAAAGAATTTGGACTCTTGAATTATGTAATTGATTCCGTCACTGTCTCCCTGGGAAACAGTGGGAAGGTTTCAATCCAGTTTTTACATCTAACATGGCTTGCTGTGTGCAAAGATTTGGGACTTCCCCTCACATTAGAGCACTTTCACATCTTTAGGAGTGTATAACCAAAGTGTTTCTTCCTTCATCAAGTACCAAAAGACCCAACATACTTCCTGCCCACGTTCAGAGGCAAGCAACTCCTCTTCTTCTCGGAATCGAGTAATGGTGTGTTTGATCCGATGGGAAAGGGATCGGGACCAGGATATTGCTCCAGCCACGGGGGGATGGTTCTTGTACAGAGGTGGATCCTCGAGGTTCTGAACAAAGATTTGCTCAACAGTTTCAACCTAGAAGAAAATGAAATATTGCAAGGAATCATTTTCCCACTGTTTGTCCATGATCACTGTTTGATACACAGCACAAGATCTGAAGTTAATTCCAGCAGCAGGATAAAAATAATTATTTTGTCTTCATTTCCCTATCCTGGGAGCTGCTATTATGGCAGCATTTCCTATAAGATTATGTTTTATTGTTAAGTTCAGTGTTCTTTGAAATATCAAGATAAAAGCTGATATGAAAAACTTTCCAACAGACAGTTTTCCAAAGTTGATCTATGACACCTTCTGATCATATAATGAACTTGACCATGATAAGAAAGCTGTAAGGTATAAAAGATCCATTTTCTCAGGAAAGTTGAGCTGCTGTTTACAAGGTGCAGGAGTAGCCACAAGCCTTGTTGCATTCAGAGTACCCTCCTGTACCCACACAGTGTCTCACATACACAAATGTGCACAACATTTCAGCAAATTAACCAGACTATTTCTCCAACTGGGTCCCAAAAACAGAGAGCAATTATTATGTTTATTTATAAAAGTTTTCAGTCCCAACTGGGTCCCAAAAAAGGAGAGCAATTATCATGTTTATTTATAAAAGTTTTCAGTCTTTTACATAGCAAATTACACCCCACTGTTATTAAGCCATATACAGATTTATGATTTTCATTAGGTAAAGAACTTCATGTACAGGATAAGAAATCCCTAAATTGAATACCTCTTTACAATATTGCTCCAAAACAATACTGAACTTTTTCATGAACTGCTTATTAATATTTTCACGAATCTGGATGCGTTTGTACTTTAGGAGTATGTCAAAAGCAGTTTCTGCTGATCGAAGGGTCGTAAAAGATTCATCAATAAATCTTGTCATCTTTTCTTCAATATCCTACACAAAGGAAGAAAGCAAAGAAACCCTGTCACTCAGAAATTCATCCTGCAAAACCAAGAAAGGGTGGCAACATGAAAATACTTTTTAAAAATAGCAGTCAAGCTTATTTTTACTATTTTTTGGGAATCACAGTATGTGGCACTTACTGTAACATCTTCTCTAAATTCTTCTATAACGAAAGCCCAGTCACGTGCATTTTCCATGTTAAAAGGGTCAAAGGTCAGGTCTTCCATAGGACTAATGACTATATTTACTTCTCTCTGTAGTTCATCAACACCCTTTGGATTTTCTGACACAGTTATCAGTTCAGGAATAAATATATTGTGAAGCTCTTCAGCGACCTATTCATTCAGGAAAACATGCCATAAAGCTTTCTTTTCAGTATTTTTTCTGCCACTGAAAACGTTATTGTTAAATTTTTCCTTTAAAAAATATCAACCACTCAGAGAATGATCAGTTTGTGCTGTGATTGAAATTTCAAATATTTTAATATGAGACACTGAAAAAAAGCACAGCAACAATCTACAGGCCCAGCACTTCAGTTGTTATAATAGATAATAATCAGTTATTAGTCCTTTTCACTCCACTTTACCCACAGTTTATTGATTGTCCATATTGCTTATTACCCTGACTTAAATTAGTCTAAACACAGCATCTCTCCATTCACATGTTATTCTGCAATTAGCACACAGATTCACAGATGGCCAAATTTTATATTATAGTATACTTAAATGGTATTTTATCTACCTCATTAAGGTGGCAACCTGTGAAAATCACAAATGTGTGAAACAGTTGCTGTAAGTCTTTTATATTCACACCATGTACCCAGTGGCACCTTTCCCCAACCAGTACCTGGAGAAAATTTATTCCACCTCCAGCATTAAACCCAGTTTGTTGGAATCAAAGGCACCACTCAGGTCTCAAACACAAAACTAAAAGTTGTTAACAAGTCTACACCTACAACACAAAAGAATCTCCTCTACAGAAGAAGACAGTGATTACACAATCTCTTTCTTTATTATCTATATTCCTACCTGAAAAATATCATACAGATCTTGACAGATTGAAACCATATAATCCGTTTTTTCAAATAAACGTTTCACGTCAAATTTCCAGTATCGCTTACTTCCTGACTCTTCAACTTGGATACAAGTAGTAAAATAACATTTTTTCCATTGTTCAAGAGTGGTTCTGGCTTCTGTTATTTTCTTTTTTGCAGCAGCTATGTCTTGTCTATTAACCAAATCAACACAGTTAAGATATTATAGATAGAAATACTGTAGATTAAAAAATTGTTTCTCAACTGGAATAATAAACCCTGGTTTAGCAGCTTCTCATTATACAAGACCTAGGCAAAACTTATAACTTATATTCAATGTGATTGATTGTGAAAGGAGATGTTATTTAAAGAGTGATTTTGGTTATTTATGCCACTTTTCTACCCCTATCTTTCTATTTGTTCTATTGGTTTATGTTCTGTCAATACCAAAGAGGACAAGAACCTATTTTATTTCTTCAGGGCTGATTCACTCATTTATGAAAATAACAAAATAAATTGACTTTTTATTTACCTTCTAAATACAACTTCAGATGGTTGAAAAATACAGACACCCCTTTGGTGGAAGTATCACCTCCTGCACTTCATGCAAGACAAGCAAAGCTTTTAATAAATACAGCCCAGGTAAACAGAAACCCAGGACTCACTTAAAGAGTGTTTGCAGATCCACAACTCTGCGCACTCTCTGGGAGATCTCCCACGAAATCCGTTCCAAGAAGGGCACCATGCGCACGTCCTTGTTGTAGTGCCGTGACATGATCCACACCAGCCTCAGGGCATTCAGCAGGGAAGGGATTGTACTCGAGATAACATCAACCCCAGTGCCAGTTGATAAATTCTATGAAATGCATGTTGTGGGTAAGATGTCATGAAAACATAAAAATTCGTAAACTAGATCGATAACTACATTACTTCATACAAATTTGTAAACTAATATTTATTCTGTAGATGCCTCAGGTTATGAAAGTCTGTAAGATTATTAAGTAAATAACCAGGACAAGGAGACATCCTGGTGCCTAAATAACACACATGGTTAAAGATGTGCAAATCTGCACCATTTGCTCCAAATGATTTTAGGTCCTGATTTAAATTTTGGCTCAAATCTTTGTTTGAATGATCTTCTATACAATTTAAACTTTGAAACATCAGCTATAATTTGTGGTAGAAAATGCCAAAAAAAGGGAGTAGAGAAATCTTTGTTTTCCCCAGTTCAGTTATGCCATCAAAACTCCCAATGCTGGACTACAAACCAAGTGCTCACAGCTCTGAGCTTTCAGACATTAGAACCACTGAAACTCAAACAAAATCAGCAACTTTCTTTGTTTAATTAAACGTAATTTGTTAATCTAGAGTATATCTTTACTGCTGCTAAAAAGTGAAAAAATAAACAAGAGGTGATTACATCAACAGAGAAACCAAACTCAGGTAAGCCCAGTTCAAACTTCACCAAGTTTTCTCAAGGACAGGTACCTTCAAATGGCGTTCGAGAGTTGAAAGAAACTTTGCATTATCTTCAGCTTCCATGTGATGTGTTTTGAGGTCACTTAAGACTATCTGTAAATCTCCAGTAAACTTGGAATCAGCTGCCTGTAGTATTTCCAAGACTTTTTGCACCTCTGGAAGCTTTATCTGTTCAGTAAGAGCCCTTAAAGTAGCATTATTTTCACGCCAAAGGTTAATCTCTGCAAGTGGACTATTATCCTACAAGTAATGTGGAATCAAAAAAACAAAAAGCTGAATTATGCAAGAGTGAATATTTATAATCAGGATTATATTTGTTCTTTCTTTTCAATAAACTTTATGCTAAGAGAAATTTTATTTGATTCAACCATGCAAAAAGCCAGACAGAAGAAGATTCCTGAAATAAAGAGTTGTACACACACTATAGGGAACTGCTTATGGGGAGTATATCCCTGAGCTTATGGCTTTTGCACAGGTCACTTTATAGACATAAAATCCCTCAACATGTTTAGTGGTGTTAGTTATATCTATGTTTGCAGAATCAAAACCTGAAAATAAGAATTTTTTCTTTTGTTTACGATCACATTTTTGCAAAAAAGAAAAATATATATCTATTTAAAAAATTACTCAGTGCAGCTTTTAGTTTTTTCTTGGCTCTTTAGAAGAGAGCAGATAACAAAAGTCCCTTATAGTTTTCCACTGTTATCCTGTTTGGGTAGGATCTGCAGTGAATCACTTCATATTTTACTTATATTCTACTTCCTAGAGCCACACAGTTCCTCACTACTTTTGTTCTCCTTTTCAAGAATTAGCAAATGGTTTTCCAACAATCAAACATGAAGAAGAATTTAAAATTAACACAGTTCTTGTGAGGAAATGAAGCAAAGTTTCCAGGAATAACAGCATCTTGGTGTTCTAGGCAACATTACCTGTGGAACCTTTTTCAGTTGTTCCTCCAGAACTCTGGATATTAATTTCTGCCAGGTCACTGCACAGCTTTTCAGAGAGTGAACCACTCCTGCAACTGTGGCAAGAACACTCACTTCTCTATCCAGATTTACAGTTGGCATCTCCAGTTTCAGATGTTCTAGCGGAAGAAAACACACACAGAATGAACTGTCTTGTTCTGTGGTAACATGGCACCACTGGATATGTCTACCCCCTGTCCTACTCCTATTCCAAACTCTTTCAAAGACTCATCACTGATTCCACCCATTTCTCCATGCTGCCTGCAATGCTTCAGGGTGGGAAAAGCACAGCTGGTGTCAGCAAAGAACAGCTTTAATCAAATCTGTTTGTTATTCTGCACAAAGCCACCCCCAGGTGAACCTCGTTCAACTGCCATGTGCCCTAATCACCACAGTACTGGCAGAGGCTAAACATTCACTTCACCTGGTATAATCAGCTGAGTTTCACTGCTCGTTGGACTATCAGTGTCCTCCACAGACTTTCTGGGTTCAGTCTCAGATAAATTAATTTCTTCAGTATCTGTGTTTTCACTGTCTGAATCTAAGGAAGTTTTCTCAGTCTGCTGCTAGGATTGAAACAGGTGCCATAGATTAGATGGTTCATATTTAAAAAAAAAAAAAAAAAAAAGCTTACAAGCAATTCACTTAACCATTAGATATTGTTCTAAAATTTAATTTAAGTGTATCTCCTTCCATTTCACGTCCTCAGCATCATTCTCTCTGCCTCAAGTTCTGCAAGGGAATAGCTCCAGCACACCTCTATGAAAGTCTATAGAGGTGTCTGGTGTCACACTCTTATATGACTCCCAAATAGGGAGGAAAAGTGGGGAAACAAAATATCAAATAAGGATTCACAAATACTTCATTTTGGCATATGAAGGTCACTTATTAAATATTAATATTTCTTATGCATAGTCCATATAATACTAAATAGGCAAATCACTCCTAGAAACACTGATGATTCCATATATTAAAGCTGTCACTCATTTACCTGTGAGATGGCATTCTTTAGCATCAAGAGAGTATCATCAGTCAGCATGCCAGACTTTATCACTTGAGGAAGAATCTCATTAGCTTCAGTCAGGTCTTTAGGTACAGGAACTCTTTCTAAACAGTATACAAAAAATGAGTATAAATCTAATTAATTGATACAGAAAGTATAAAGACATTTTCCTAATAAGTTAAAACTCCAATAAAACACTACTAGGTTTGGTGCAAGTCATGTTCAAAACTAGTGCTGGTTTTAATAGTGAAAATGCTTTTTCACAAAGGGCAGAAAAATACTTCAGCATCATCAGCTGGTTCTGTGTCTTTACAACCCAGCCTGATAGGTGGAAAATAGTTTTCTGTTCAAAAGAACAGTGGCTTGATTTGAGCTCTTACTCTATAGACAGAGAAGGAAAATCTTGCACAGAAATGCTGTTAAATGACGAAGCATCCCTGACCCTGGCTCTATTCTGGGTGTTTTCCCACCCAGTTAAACAAGTTGGATAGTGCACTATCCTGAGTCCTGAAAACGCTGAGGCTGCAGTTCTTTAGGGCACATACCTTTGCTGTCTCTCAGAAAATACACAGTAGAATTCGACACAAACTCCTCAGGAATTTCATTAAAAGCCACATAGAAACGCTCTTCCGTGCCACTTGCATCTGCACAAATGCAAAATGGGAGGAAAGTATGATAAAACACTGCAGAGGGATGATGCAAATCCCACAGAGAGGACAAAGTTCTAGAAATGGGTGGGATAGAAGGGGTTCAGAAGAACACAGGCCAAGGGATGGAAAGGCAGGAAAAGGGGTAAAGACAGGGGTCATGGGGCTGCGACTTAGCAGATGGGACGAAGAGGGGTTTGAGGGAGGAGGAAACAAGGAGCTGGAGCCAGGCAGAGCTTAGCGGGCCGGGGCAGGGGGACCCTCTCCCTCCCTCCGTCCCTCCTCACCGGCCGGGCCGGGCCGCTCGGCCCGCAGCAGCAGCAGCGCCGTGCCCGCCCCGCTCGCATCCTCGCCGCCCTCGGCGCCAAGGCCGAGGAAGAGCAGCACGACCCGCGCATCCTCGCCGCGGCTCAGCAGCTCCTCGAAAGGCGCCGGATCGCTCAGACCCAGCAGGGCGAGCGCTCGATCCCGCAGCCACTGCACCCGCACGTCGTCCAGGCTCATGGCGGCAAGCGGCCCGACGCCTCCCGGTGGCCACGGCAACGGTACGGGGTGGAGCGACAGCTGCTGCCCGCCTTCAGCCCGCTTCAGGAGGCTCCGTGCCCGCCTCGGGAGGCGCCTCGAGCGACCGTGTTCCCGTACGGTGCCCGCCCCTCGCGGCCGCTCCTATCCCTCAGCACCGCCCGGCTATCACGGGAGCTCGTTCCCCTCAGCACGGCCGGCTGTTACAGGAGCTCGCTCCCAACACCGGCCGGCTATCACGGGAGCTCGCTCCCCTCAGCACCGGCTATCACGGCCGCTCGTTCCCCTCAGCACCGGCTATCACGGGAGCTCGCTCCCCTCAGCACCGGCTATCACGAGAGCTCGCTCCCCTCAGCACCGGCTATCACGGGAGCTCGTTCCCCTCAGCACCGTCCGGCTCTCACGGCCGCTCGCTCCCCTCAGCACCGGCTATCACTGGAGCTCGTGCCCCTCAGCACCGGCTATCACTGGAGCTCGCTCCCCTCAGCACCGTCCGGTTCTCACGGCCGCTCGCTCCCCTCAGCACCGGCTCTCACGGCCGCTCGCTCCCCTCAGCACCGGCTATCACGGCCGCTCGCTCCCCTCAGCACGGGCGGCCCCTCACGAGCGCCGGTTCCCCCCGGCACCGGCCGCCCCTCAGGGCCGCTCGCTCCCCTCAGCGCCGCCCGAGGCAGGGAAAGGGCTACGGACAAACACAGGGCCCGCTCGGCACAGCGCAAACGAGGCTTTATTGGGAATTCATACGAAACAAGTGCAAAATTTAATTTGTGCTGTTCCTATGGCACAGATGTTAAAATGTTATGGCAATATCCCCATTTTCACACTGATACAAAAATAATATAAAACGACCCCTGTCCACCTGTGCAGTATAAATTAGATTCTACAACATCAGGGAGTGCTGTTTGTGTGTCCTTAGAGTCAAACAGAAACAGGGATTGAGGCCAATTCTTTATTCCATGTGCAAAAGTTTTTCCTCACTTCAGAGGAAAAAAAGAGGAGTAATATTTCTAATCCCACTTTCTTCCATAACGTTAAATATAAATATAAATATCAGTGTGGCTTTCAAAAGCTTGGAGTAGTAACTCTAGGCAGAACCCAGAATGAAGTGATAACATTTCCAGTGCAATTTTAAATATGGCCAAAAAAGAGCACATTGCATTGGTGTGTATAAATTTACACTTCATAATCGTCCTGGAATAGAGACTGAGAACAGACATTGCTTCTACTGCATTGCTGAATGGTTCCCAAAGTGCACAAGATGCAGCTGGGTTAAGTAATGTGATTAGTAATGAATGTTTAATATAATGAGAAGTCTTTCAGATAATTTAAAAGTAACCATTCAAGAAAATAAAAAGATTCCAAAAAATTGCCTACATGGGTTTCAGGACAAGCAGTAACAACTTTTTTTTTTAAGAATAAAATTAATTTACAACATTAGTTTATCAAGAAAAATGTACATTTTATATCTATATATTTTACAAGATGCTCCAGATCTGCTATGTCTTTCTATGGGAGGTATGTTTTACAGAATTGTTTGGCTGCATTATAAGGCAATCAGTGAAGATCCAATCACACAGTTATCTGCAGACAATTCCAAACATTTCTGCTGACAGCAGCCAAATTATAATGCACCATCTTTATTAAAATGTAAAGAAATGTGCTTAAAAGAGAAAGGCGTAAACTTGTATCCTCCACCGGTGTAGAATTTGTTCTGAAATTCCACCCTGGAAGGAGACAAAAAAAAAACAGAATTTGTACATTAATCCAAAATTAGTTGTCAAGGGACAGAACTGTGCAACCCAAGAAGCTGAACAAAACCAACTCAAATCCTCTGACTTGTTTTCTATTTAACCTACAGCTATTAAATATAGTGCAGCTATTTAACCTTCCCATCACAGTCCCAGGCTAACATTATTGTTTTTATTATTTAACTCCTGTTTCTCAGGAGACCCAGACGCACTAAACTGGGCCGTAATAGCTCATTCCTTACCTCTGGCTTATTCATTTGCTTTTGAGTGAGTTGTAGTCAATTGTTTTGCAAACATGCAATATCATGAGGACAATCTGTCACTTACATGGCTCTACCTCCTGCCTTCGGACACTACACGCCTTTGTTTAAATTGTAAATTTCATCCGATTTCAAACTAAACATGCACTCCAAAGTGCAGAGCTTGTGATACCAAGACTAAGAAAGGATTAAAATACTTAAGGGTTGGCAGCCCCACTCACTAATAGAAATGTTCTGTTGAACCAAATAAATGGACTGAAACCATATAGTGAGATAACCAGACTGAAATTAAAAATACTTATCCAAGTTAGTAATATGCTACATTATGAAAAGCTGCAATACTACAAATCAAATGTACTTATATTTTGTGAATATGGTTGAAGTTAAAATGCATCATAAGCCAATATAACATTTGAATCTACTGAAAATATTCCAGAGGAACAATCAAATTCAACTAACAAGCCATTTATTAAATACAACTAAATAAATGTATTTCCGTAGCAATGAGGCTGTTGAATTTTACACTTTCCCCTTTTAATAAGACACCTACAATTTTGCCATGCTAATAATAAAAGTAACTTTAAAAATAATAAAATAATAAAAATTCCCCTTAAACAAGCCAGTATATGCTGAAGTGGTGTATAGAAAAAAAGAATGTACCAGTGAAGTCGTATAGCATGGAGAAAAGCAGAAAGCCCCTCCATGACCAGCAGAATAAAAACTGTCAGCAGAGCAAAGAATGCCATCACAGGGATTAGCAGCACGACACCCGCCAGCGTATCCACGCGCAGACCCACTCTCATCACCATCTGCCACAGAACTTCTGACAACTCTAATGAAAAAACAAAGAGTTGCCATAATTACTGTTGGTACTGAGTGCCTTCACCCACTGAGCCACTCTGACTTGTTCATTTAACCAACAGAAGGGCACCTGCTGAACATGGGAGCCACAAGCAAACCCCCTCCCCAGAGAGCTGCCCCCATCCCCTCAAATGTTTAAAGATACACCTCAGTGGCAAACTCAGATCTACTGAGAGCAGTATTTTACATAAAGTCACAGCTTTAGTTTGGAGGCTTCCACAGATCATGATTAGTTGAAATAGGGATTTTTTTTTTTTTTTATTAAGAAAAGGTGTATTTTATAGTAGTATCACTTGAAAAGGCCAGAGTCCCTCTAACAGCATTAAAAATACAGATGTAGGGAAAAAAACCCAAAAATATAAAAAACCCCACCCCCACTTACGTGCATGAGCAAGACTTAATGCCCAGAGTCTCAGGTATGAGGCTGTGTTAGAGATGCATCCCAGACAGTATTCAATGGTATGAATTGCTTGATTCATAAAAACATCTGCAAAGTTCAGCTAAAACATAAAAATACATTTGTATCAGTTTTAACAACATAGAGAACAAAACATGAGAAAACAAAAACATTCATCTGCAAATCCTTATTACATGGAAGAAGAATTCCACTGAAGGGTAATAAATGGGTTTTATATCAAGTAGAAAGTGTGCCATGTAGAAGATCCTTATTACAGAGATAACATAAAAAAAACCCATCAGATGCCACAGTATTCCAGTATTACCTTGTTGATAGATAAAAACAAATGCAATTTATGTTTTCCACAAGGAATATTATCTAAGACTTGAAAACTTTGAGTACTAGAACCAGTCATGGTTCTAATTCCCATTCTCTTGAGGTTCTAAGTTTACAATATCAATTTTTTCATCTTTAAAAGTAACCAGTACTAAAAAATCTATCAGTAATGCTACTGATAGAAAGAGTATCACATTAATACTGTAAATTCTAAATATAAATACTTGTTACTAACAAAGAGTTTCAAAACTGATACTACTGAAAATTTCAACACTTACTTTGAATAATACATTTCATTTGAGCAAATAATTCTTGTATTTTCTATACACAAGAAACAAGAGTCTACTACCCCAGTGAGACAAGAACTACACATATTCTGCACATTAGGAAACCGAAGCAATTCTTTGTCTTTCAATTCACAGGGAATCAGTGGAATCTGCCCAGACCTTTAAAAATTCACCCAAACTAAACAGCAGTGGGTGGGAATGAGGAATGCTGCCCCAACCCCCATTAGCAATAATCCTCATCACAAGATGTAATTTGCAGACATAGAAAGTCTTTTGTCCAGATGAAAAGCCAAGATTAATTAACAGGAAGCTGGGCAGTCACCACCTTGCCTCAAGTTTAAAAATCCAAGACACCAGACAAAACCCAGGATTTTTATGCCACTCTTCAGTATATGAAAACCTGTACTCCTAGATGCAGAGTCTTATTTGTAAATAAAACACTCTTTCTGTTCTCTACTACAGATAGGTTGTGGTTTACTGTAACAGTCTGAAAACACCAAAAACTAATGATAAAACAGCAATAAATAACTATAAGTAAACTGCATTTGGGCACCGAGGTCTTTGTAAAGGCTCAGCTGAGTTTCTTCAAAACTCCTCAGCACGCAGTGTACAGGTTATCTATTGACTACCACTTCTAATTTGCTTTTAAAGCAAAGCTTTTTTTGCTTTTAAAAAGCGCCCAGTTTGCCCAGAGAAGCTAAACATTACCTCCTCTGCATCCCCCTCTCTGTGCCCGCTGTCTGAGTGACTGCAGCCTTCTTCCAGATCGTGACATGACAGGAGACAAAGCTCTTCTTCACTTTCCTTTCGGATAAGCTTGTAGCCACTCTGCAAAATGGGAATGTATTGTCTCTTCAAGCAGGCTGCCACTGTCATTTCAATTTACTTAAAGTAGTCACAGGCAAAGGCAAGAAGATTTAGAGGAATAAAGTACTATTACGTGTTTCAGTCCAAAACTTTCCAAACTGAGCAGAGACTGCTAAGACAAGGAGTAATGGGTTCAGACTGGATAGATATACACAAGAAATTCTTTCCTATGAAGGTGGTGAGGCCCTGGCCCAGTTTGCCCAGAGAAGCTGTGGCTGCCCCATCCCTGAAGTGTCCAAGGCCAGGCTGGAGGGGCTTGGAGCAACCTGGGATAGTGGGAGGTGTCCCTGCCCACAGCAGAGGGTGAAATGAGATGAGCTTTAAGCTCCCTTCCAACCCAACCCATTCTCTGAAATACCCAGTAAGGACATACTCTGTGCAGTGGAACAGCACCTGAATTCTCCTACACTGAGGAAATGTGGGAGTGTCTTTCAGTACTTACCCTGTACATTCTTATGCCTCGGCCTCCACTGTGCAACCAGTATAAATAAAGTGGTTTACCAAGCAGCATTACAGGAACACAAAGAAAGGCAACACTAAGCAAAAACTTCTGCAGAGGAATCTGTTGAGCGGGGGAGAAAAATTAAATTAGGTCACAAAATCCAAAGTAGGAAAAGCCATCCCCTTTTCCTTTAAAGTATTATCTGCATAGGGAACACAGACTTTCCCAAAGTTTGGAAGAGCATTACTCACCTGGCCATTGAAGAAGCTCTTTGTTTCACCACTAGGAGACAGGAACATGTTAATAAATTGTATCAGAACACTGGGGGCAGCTGTCGAGTTCTCTGCAGAGTACGCCAACCATTTAAAGAAGATCATGAACACCAGGTAGCCAAATATGCACAACATGAATAAAAGTTCAGGAATAAAAACTAAATAAATATTATAGGTCTTCTTGAAATGCCTGAAAGGTAGAAATGTGGAAAAAATAAAAGTAAGTTTTACCAACACAGCCCAAATATGATTTCAATAAAAAAAAGCACTTTTAAACAGCAAGACTGAGATTACGATCCAGAGCTGATTTCTTTCTATTCAGTGAAATTTTATCAGGTATTTCAGTGGAAATAAAAACTGTAAGAGGTACGTATTTTTATTTACCAACAAGTGAAATAAAGTCTTGTATTAATTTGGTTTGGGATTTTTTAGTATAAGATTGAACCATCATCTTACATACATGAAGGAAGACCTCTCCATTATTGTCTTTTTTTAATAAGAGTTTTCACAACTACTCTTATTCTGTTCTCAAAAAATAATTCCAGTTTTTCTTACAAGATTAACTGTTATCATTCCAGACCTTACAAAAAATACAATGCTGATATTATTTTAAATTCTTGTACTTACAAGTGGTTAAACAGCCCCAATATAACTCCAAATGTCATGTGAGTCACTCCGAAGATCACAGACATTTTCATTTTGAATGAATTTAAAAATGTGAGACGGTTGCTTGCCAAATTCCATATCTGAAGAAGAAAACACCAAACCAGCATTGAAGAACACCGTAACAGCAGGAATAAACCAGTTTCCTTTCTCTACTAGGGACCAGAATTCTAGCTCAACTGGAGGTCACAACTGATATTTGAGTTTGTAAAAATAGTTCAATCTTTGACTTATCAGAAGAAAAGGTCTTGTTGAACAGAGAATGCGAACAAGAAATGCATTTTTTTGTTAGTCAGATTTATCTTACTTATACACATACCAAAATCTAGTGGACAAAGACTGATCATCACAAGCAGATAATTAAAAAGAACAAAACTAACCGGATCAATTCCAAAGGGATAAACTCCATTGTAGACACCAGAAACATTTGGATCCAGTGCTAAATATCTATTAGATTCCAGATCCTTATTGCTGCAGTGAAAGAAAAACACTCAGATTTGACACTTTAAACATAATAACATACTTTCAGTTCTGCAGGACACTGCTCCTGCTTTCCTTTACCTAACTCACCCCCTGTCACACTTCAAAAGAGTAGAAGGCTTTCTAAGCACAAAAGTCCTGACTAATGCAAACAATGACCAAAAAAAACCACCTCAAACCTCACAATCTGGGCTTAATTCACATCCACTGTCTTTCAAAACAAAGTTTATGGATTTTATTCCATATTCCCCTAAAACTCAAAGTTTTGGGTTTTTTTTACTATCAAGAAAAGCTGTGCAGAGACTAATGATTGCCAGGTAATTAATTTAATTCATTAATAGTTAACTTCTTTTAGTAGAGACAAATGCCGCTCAGCTATTAATTCCAGAAGCATGACCTAGGACAAATAAGTCCAAAACTAGACCTGTGTTTTCTATTCCTCTGAAAATCTTTATATAGATATACACACACACAGAAAATATAAACTAAAACATCAATGTAAAGACAAACCATAGTTTGTCTATGTTAAAACATGTGAACAAAAGGGATAGTTAAAACATGTGAACAAAAGGGTTAAATTGCTGCAGGAAATACATCTCTGGTTTAATGGTAGAGCAAACATGCTGCTCACCTCCAAACCTTTTCAAACATTGCTGAAACATTCCATCCAGATCCAAATATATTTACTGACTTTGAAAAACAGTCATTATAGATCAATCCAGTGTATATAGAAAACAGCCCCATTAGCAGTATCACGTATCGCCCTTCAAATAACATTTTCAGTATCTGTCAGTATTGGGGAAAAAAGAAAAAATAGAGAATATCACCCTTATGTGAGCAAAGGTTAGCTAGACATGTCTAAGAGAAACACATTTTTGGATACGTAAGACTTCTAAAAATGAAAATTTATTTGTGAACAGTTGTTAAGCAATATGAGCTCCCATGACACACACTGAGATGTTTATCACTGATGTCCTTACAATAAGGAAGGGTCTTTTTAAGCCATTTCCTTCCTAGGACTACTTTACAAGAAATTAAACATTTGCAGGCATTCTTAATTGAACATAATTCTAAGGAGAGATACGGGTATTCCTGCATTCTAACCCATATGATTACAAAATTAAAGTGAAGTTTAATAAATGTCAAACTGCAACTCTTTTTATAAACAATAAAAGGTGGAATTTGAAAAATCATTTTCTCCTCACATTGCCACTGTAATGACATTCTGTAAAACACATCACTGATTTTTTTCATTGCAACTTGACTATTTCTGCTCTTTCAAGGGAAGTGAATAGCTTAAAATATTACATTAATCTCATAAAATATGGGGGCTTTTAACACAGAAAATCCTAAAAGAGTGGAAAAGAACCTAATTAAATACCCATGCAAAAAATAGCACTTTTCAGAAACACAGTGACTATTCAAATGATCTGGCTACTTGGATGGGAAATATTTACTTCTTGGATGGGAAGTAAATAACTTGTAATTCCTTTTACCTCCTCTTGTGCTCTTTTTAACCTAGGGTGGTTTTCATACAGTATTGTCAGGAGTGCAAATATGACCATGAGCAGCCCGTGCCCGAAGTCCCCAAACATAACCGCGAACAAGAAGGGGAAAGTGATGATGGTGTAGAGAGCTGCAAGGGCAACACAGCACATTTCAGGCACAGCACAACAGATGATGTTCTGTCTGCATTATCCCCAAGCAGTCCCAAACCTAAATCTCTCAAAGTTTTTAAGTTTCAAAGACATTTCATCCCCTACTCATAGACCTTTTCCTCACAATGTAAATTTAACTTGGTTTAAAGCTTGTTTATTGTGTAGCAATGACAACCTCACAGTTGAGCAGTAGGTGACAATTCTGAGGATAATAATATGAGCCCAGGAAATAAAACCCAACCAAACAGTTCTTCCTTTGTGGGTACTTCAGGTCTGTATTATAAGGTATATTCTCCTGTGCAGAATGACCCAGTCAACATAGCTACAAGTATATATTAAAGTGGGCTACACAACAAGCTGAATTTTTCAAGTGATGAGCTCCACACTTCAGAAAGATCAATTACCATTACCAGTGTTCTTTTTTTTTTCCCCTAAATCTCTTCCTTACCCAAAGTAAAACATATAGAAGAAAAATTATACAGCTATTACCACTACCTTTCATGCTAAAGTAACTCAGCAAAACCAAATCCTATCTTGCTGCTTGGAGCACTGTTTGTGCTTTTGATGAGCTACTGAAATTCTAAAACAGCTACTAACAAGCAGCATGATTGTCATCATTTGGCCTTTGCCAGTGTCCAGTTCAGCAAGGTATCATGGCAAGCAGCAATGACAGCACAGCTCACAGCTCAGCTTTCAGAAGGACCAACCTGGATTAACTTCCCCGTAGCTTCCAACTCCATAAGCATCAACGATGTTCTGGAACCCTGAGGTGAATTTATTGGTACGTATCAAAGTCGGAGGAGGTTGTGTTGTTGGGATGGTATTCATGAATGAGGAAATGGTAGCTCCACTCTTCCTCTAATTACAGACAGAAGAGGTATTTGTGTAAGACCTCTGTTAATCTAACCAAAGTGAAAACATCTGCTCTATCAGCAGTTTCAATGATCCAAAAATACCATTAAACTATGCCCCAAGTTTAACATTTACCCCTTTGTACCTCCTCTAAAAACAGATTATGCACAGTGTTCTAATTCTTACTTCCTATCAAGTATCTGATCACACTTATCAACCACAATATTATAAAACAAAGATTTGTTATTACCATTTTCTCTCATAAACCAAAAACCAATGCAAGAGAACTGGCACCTTCTGCATGACTGCAAATAACACTGTGGGCCCAGCTGGACTCAGGTCCAATACAAGTTATTCGAGGAAAAAAAAAACACTACACACAACACTAAATGTGTATAGTTAGTTCAAGATAAAAGCTTTAACACCAGTGAGCATTCAGGTGACTTACTGAGCCTTCCTCCAATGCATGGCGCAAGTTCTGGAGATCAGCCACTGGACACCAAACCTCAGCAATTAAACATTTATTTGTGACATCAAAACTGCACAGGTTGAGGACGTGGTAAATGGCTTTCATCTTCTTCACTTGGATAACCCAAGTATAGATGGACTCCGATGCTTTATACAAGACCTGGCGCAAGTATTCCTCAGTTTTATTCAGCACCTTTGTTTGAGGAAAAAGCAAAGATCTCACTGAGAATGTGACAGTGCTTGTGCTGATCACAGCAAGAGCACCTCATACATGTCCAGTGCTGGGCCATGTTTTTAGGAGGGCAAGCAAACCTCTGCTGAAAACAGAAGGCAATGCAAAGTGCTGTGAAGTTTAACAGATATGTGCAACACGAGACCAGGGACACAACTTACTGTCCCATCAGCTCCAAAGCCACATGTATGTTAGACATTATATTGAACACTGTCATCCATCAAATGACTTCCTATGGTGCAACAGCTCCAGCAGAAGGAAATCTGTTCTTTACTCACAGTTTCAAGATCCTGAATACGATCATTGAGTCCTTCGACCACGGCCTGGCGCTCCTCGGTGGTGTCGGGGTAGGGGTACACGTGACAGCGATAGCTGCAGGGACACAGGGCTCTGCTAAATGACCAAACTCCACCAAAACACATCACCCAACCCCCTGCCACAGCCAAATCTGCAACACCACTCCATAACCATGGAACAGATTCAACTCAGAGGCAGTATTTTTTGCCTGTGCTTGGTAAAGACTGCAAGTGAAATGACTCATATATTTATTTGTACACTGCATAATTATAGAGCTGGATGCAACAAGGGGAGGAACAAATTTAACACAAAAAACCTTGTATAAAAATCAACACTTACAAGAAAGGGGTGCAGGGATAAAAACAACTAGAAAATACCCCAGGTATAAAGGAATGTACATATATTAGATTTACTTCTTACCAGTCACAAATCTTCTTAACTTTTTGACCAATTTGTTCACCCCAATAGGACACTAAGAAAACAGCCCACTTTGTGGTTTCACCCTAAAAAACCATAAAAAGTAAAGCTGATGAATTATGTTTTAACCAGCAATTCCATTGTGACATAATAATAGAGCTAAATAACAAAGCTGAACAACTAGAAAGAGCTGTGTTAGTAGCAACAATCTTCCATTCATTTAATGAAGATCAAACAATAAAATTAAACTGTAACAATATCTCTTTTTTTATTTATTTAATTAGAGAAAAGCAGAAAAAGTTTCCAGGGAAAATCAATGAGACATTAAATTTTACTATCTCAGAATTCTTAGTAAGAAAAGAGTATTTTAAAAAGGTAACAAATTAGAATTCAAGGAAAAAAAAAGTGACAGATTAGGCTGTTATAATCGATTAACAAAAATTAATTTTGTAAGTTCACAGAAAAAACTTCACAGAAAACTAGCTATACTTGACTCTTTGTCAACTACTGAATGAACAAGTGGAATGGCTATTAAAAGGCAATGCAGTGTACAGACCTAGTTAATAAATGTCCAAGCAGCCATTTCTGTCACGTATGTTGACCAAGGTGGCCAATCATAAAGTCACCACTATTCCACAATGAAGCTCTGCACTCCTCAAGCTGAACCATGACAAATTAATTGCCACTTCTACAACCTTGAATTTTAAAATCTTACCAATTCTAATACTTCAAAATAGTTTTTCCTCCAAGGATACTGGGAAATCATTTCCATTTACTGCAGACAGACCTGAGCAGCAATTCTTCCAAATCATATGAGAAGTACAAATGAAATAAACTGATCATTACAAAGTTTACTCACTGTATCTGGATCTTCCAGAGCCTTATCCAACTCTGCATAGGTAAGAAAGGGATAGCCTTTGCAGACTCTCCACAGCATTTTTTCAAATGCTTCAACCTTTGCTATGTGAACTAACCCAGATATGAATCTAGGAAAAGGAAAAATTTGAAATGTAAGATTAAATTTACAAGAAAAAAAACCTGAAATTCAGAGTACATCACCACAATAATTTAGTATCTGCCATGGCTAGGGAAGGAAGCATCACCCTGAACAGGAAGTAACTGGTATAGAAAATACCAGCTGGTATATAAAATTTTTATTTGCAAAATAAACAGATTACAGACCTGAGCACACAATTAGAATGACTTCTAACTGGTTATTTCTGTGATGAGATTATTTTTTTTTCTTGGAAACACCCTCTCATAACAATGCCATAGACAGCAGTATCAATTCAGCATTTCAAAGGCAAAACAATTAATGTTACATTTACACTGCCAGGTGATTAAAACCCTGTGTGTTTATCATACAAAAAGAGTTCAAACATTAGAAGGAAGTATTGATTTAGAGACTTTCTTTTACACACGTCCTTGGTTTGATGGAAGCTTTGTGACAGCTTTTTTGGGCGCTGTCCTGTTTATCTCTTCATATAATCTGGGTTTGTTAGAAAGGTACATTGGGGCTAGGCTCCTGTCCTATCTTTGGCACACCTGAAATCACTACAGGCCATCTTTTAAGAGATTCTTTACAGCCCCTCATCAAGCACTTCTGAAACAGCACAAGCCATACCCACCCCAGTGAGGCACTCAGTCTGTGCGTGCGGTTGAAATCCACCAAAGGCTCAATTTCCACAGAAGGAAGTTCTTCAAAATTTCCAGCTAAATGGGATTCATACTAGCAAATAAAAAGAGAGAACATTCATTGCTTTGAGGAAGAAAAAAAAACCCTCTCATTCCATTATTATTCTAAAGAAGAAAAGGTAATTAGGTAAACTGTTTAATTAAAAATATAAAACTCATTTCTGTGTTCAATTCAGGCAACAGAGAGATCCTGGATCTCAAGTGCACTACTCTTAACAATTATAGTCAGTGCTGCAAAATTATACTGAATTTCTTAGCACAATTTATGCAGCAAAATAACACAATTACACCTTCATTTTCAAACACTTCAACAGGGAAATTCACAAAATGGCACATGACAACAATCCCTGTTAAACGCCCCAAGCAATACCTCAGGTGTTCTCTTGACAAAATTCTGTGTGATCTGTAGCATGTACTTGTATTCTGTCAGTTCAAGCAGGTTTTTCCTCAATTTTTCTTTGTTTTTAGTTATTTCCCTCAATTCTGTCTCCAGCTTCTGCAGCTGTTCCTAAGACAAAGAGTAAAGAAAATACGCAGAATCAGTTACAGGATTTTGGAAAACAAAGTCATCTTCAACACACAGTTTGGCACTGTGATAGGAGTGATAGGAGTTTCCCATTCCTTAATTAAAGCTCCATAGGTTTTATCCCTCAGTCTGCCAAAGATTGCTTTGTATTGAGTACACTTGATCCTCCACTGGCATCTGTTCAGCCTGCTGCTCTGCCCCAAATTTGTATCAAAATAATGCAGACCTGGAATTAGAACTGCAGACAGCACAGAGTGGAAAATATCCATTTATTCTTTTAGCATAATTACAACAAAACAGAACGTTATTCAAAATTAGATCTGTGTTTTACAAGCTTCTACACTGAATGCAACACCAGAAAAAGCATTCAGAGAAAACAGCACCATGTTTTGCTGTGTGACCACCACCTGCAGAGCCTTGGGCACATAAAACCCCCCATACACCTGGAAATTTTGGATGTACAAAGAGCCTTAGGTAAGCACCAAAGCAATAAATGAGGCTGAGGGACTGCATCTATAATCTGCCTAGAACAGTGTGGTGTGCCAATCCATCAAAATACAACGGAGGAGTGCAAGCTTCCCGAGTTTGCTTTGACTCTTTTACAGGAATTTTGTGTTAATACCAAAACCTCACGGGCTCTGAAGTCACACTGGCAGCAAGGAATCAGACAAAAAGGAAAATAAATGCTTCTGCCCCCCGCCCCCGATAACTTAAATCATAAGTAGTAAGATAGCAAGTCATTAAGCTTGAAATTAAGTTCCAAGATTTTGGCATCTGTTTAGTGGAAGTTACCTGGATTTCTAAAATGTGTTTCAGCAAGGGGGCAGGAGGAGCAACATCTCCTTCAGGAAGTGGAATATCTGCTCTTTTAATTTCTTGTACTAAATAGCCTGGAGTGAGAAGAAAAACAGAATCAAAGGAAACTGCACTGCCTACACTTCCTCCAGTGCTGCAGTGTTGACCTTCAGCTATTCCTGATGGTGCTAATCACACTGCAGCATCAAGCCCTGGCTATTTTATTCATTCATTTCAGCAACAATGCACACACAGGTCTTCAAAAAAGAAGAACTTAAAGAGTGGTAGGGATAAAACACATAAACTATTCCTGCCTTGGGAGTCTGCAGAAGCAAGCAAACTTCAGATGCTGCTCTTTCCCAACAAGTACTTTCTAAGAAGCTTTTAACATTTCACAGAACCTCTTTGTTGCTGCACGGTGTCGCTTTCTGCCAATGGTGCAATTGTGTCACTTTCTGCCAGAAACAGCCATGCTGCTCACTGACCCATGTTTGGAGTAAAAAGTGTTCAAACAAAGCAGATTAAGCAACCTTGACAACAAACACAACTCACACTGGGCAGGGGGACTGCCAAAATAGCTGCTGGCATGACCAGCACATGCCTCTGATGGGAGATTCCAATCAAAGGAACCCTTCAATTGTAACTTCTCCTCAGGACACACTGAACATATCTGCATCTTGGCTGTAATGCTCTGCATACCCTTCTCTATTCATGAACTACCATGAGAACACAATTATTAATAACTTGAGGTATTTCTGAGGATGCCTGGAAAATTAACAGCATTGAGTTACACAACATGAAGAAACAGGGAATATCTTACAGTCAAGGAAATATCCACAGTGAAGCTTCCCTCTTTCTAGAAGTTTTAAGTAGTAAACACGGAAACAGCCTCATCTATTTATCAGAAACACATTAGCAATCGTTTTTTACCTCTGAGCATAAAAAAACCCCAAATCTATATTTAGTGTGAAGTAAATTTCACAGCTTACAAAACCTGGGAAGGTTACAAAAACCTGTAGCTGAAACCTTCACAGTAGTGCCACTCTGGTAATGCCACAGGTGAGAAATGAAAATAAAGACAGAGACATAAAAATAAAGCTCACCAAGTATTCTTTCCATTTCTTCACATTTCTTTACTTCATTCACATATTTTCTCTGAAACACACTTACATTTGGGTTAAGCTGAAGGAGAAGGATAAAATGCTTATTAGGGGTTTGAAATAGTAAGCTCCCCTGAAAAACCACAGCTGTTTCTGCAACTTCCTGGAGACGATTTGCATGAGCTCTGTGCTCTAAGTGCTTTTCAGCTGGGAAGGCACAAAAACCTAAAAAGATTACAAAGTCTTCAAATAGCAAAGCTGGTTTTATTAAAGCAGAATTATCCATGCCATTGGCTAGTTTTAATCAAACAACAAAATAACAAGGTCTACTGGAGAAACCACTCCTAATCTTATTTCTACAGTTCTTAAATATTGCTTAATGGCTTTGAATTAACAAACCATTCACAGATTTGTTGTGATGCATTTCCACGGTCTATTTGAAATATTAAATTTTACGTACATCCCCATAATACAAACATGCAATATCTCTGACTACTTATTCAGAATCAGAACCACTAATGCATTATTTCTACAATAAATGGTGCATCAGGTAACTAGAATTACATCAAAACGTTAACCATACACTCATGTAATCATTCTTACAGATCTGCCTCCTCCCTGCTATATTTACTAACTAGTTGTTTATTTAAGTCTTCCCAGCTTTCTCTGCAATGATTTTGCAAGCTACATTTCTAATGTATATTTGGAAGACATTCCAAAGTCTCAGTCAGCAAGCAAAGATCATATAATTATGATGAGACAAGGCAGAGATATGGCTAAATATTGCCCAACCCAACTTTATGTTAGGCAGGAGTTTCCTCCACGATTAAGTGCCCCTCCAGGAACAGGAACCTCTTACCAATAAACCTACAGAGCTGTTTCTATCGCTCTGCCAGTGGGCTGCATGGAGCCATCAGCCGGGCACACACGCTCAGGCTGAAGGCACTGAGGCTGCAGGTGGGTCAGGGGCTCTCCCACGGGATCTCGCTCAAATAACCGCAGTTTAAGGTACTGCTGTGAGAAAGGTGGGATACAGCCATGCCAAAGCATTCCTCCCGAGAGTGCCGGGGAGGCCGGGGCTCCGCATAGACTGCCCATCACTCAGACTCAGGTTCCGGTGTCACCTCTCTGGGTGACCCTGCCTTGGCAGGGGTTGGACTGGATGATTCCCAGAGACCCCTTCCAACCCCAACAAATCTGTGATCCTGCTCTCAGGCGAATGCCACACAGGGACGGGCCATACACCTGCCTGTCGGAGTCGGGGAAAGACGGGAATAAAAGCAGTTCCCACCGCCCCATCGGGGCCAAGCCCGCACTTCCCGACGGCGGCCCCGGGCCCGGCTCGGCCCTCACGCCGGGCCCCCTCAGGGTCCCCGCTCAGCCACAGAGGCCCCGGCGGTACTCACGTCTCGGAACTCGGCCAGGCCGCGCTCGCCCACCTCGCTGAGGCACTCGTAGGCCGAGCCGCTCTGCAGGAAGAGCTGCGCCAGGCACACGGGCTCGCCGCGGAACAGCGCGCCCATGNCCCCAACCGGCGGCGGCGCGGGCCGGGCTCGGGCACTGCCGACGGAGCTACGGGGAACGGCGCGTTGGCAACCGCTGAGAGGCTGCTGCGTGAGAGGGGGAAATGCAGGACTGAGAGAACAGCGTAGAATCACAGAAAACGCTGAGCCGGGAGGGACGAAAAGGATCATCGAGCCAAAGTCCTGGCCCTGCACAGCACCATGGCCCAGAGCCACGCCATGTGGGCTTGGAATGCATCTTGGTATCACCCAGAGCCAGCCCTTCCTGCCGTGGGCAGGGACACCTCGCACTGGACCAGGTTGCTCCACTTTGGACACGGGCAGGCTTGGGGCATCCACAGCCTCACTGGGCAACTTGTTCCAGTGTCCCACCACCCCCACAGTATATGTAATAATATATACATATATTATGTATATATATGTATATACACAGTATAATGTCTTCCTAATTCTACCCTCAATTTGCCTTTTTTCACTTTGTACCCATTACTCCTTGTCCTACAGTTCTTGATGAAGAGTCCCTTTCCATAGCCCTGCAGGGCCCTTCAGATACTGGAAGGTTGCTATGAGGTCTCCACACAACCTTTTCTCCAGGCTAAACATCCCCAGCTGTAGCTTGCCTTCATAGCAGAACTGCTCCAGTCCTCAACCTTTTGGCCCATCCAAACCACAAGAAAATCCCAAACGTTGCATT
>VWZP01007108.1:613528-645266 GCA_013396995.1 Dicaeum eximium
TTGGGGCATCCACAGCCTCACTGGGCAACTTGTTCCAGTGTCCCACCACCCCCACAGTATATGTAATAATATATACATATATTATGTATATATATGTATATACACAGTATAATGTCTTCCTAATTCTACCCTCAATTTGCCTTTTTTCACTTTGTACCCATTACTCCTTGTCCTACAGTTCTTGATGAAGAGTCCCTTTCCATAGCCCTGCAGGGCCCTTCAGATACTGGAAGGTTGCTATGAGGTCTCCACACAACCTTTTCTCCAGGCTAAACATCCCCAGCTGTAGCTTGCCTTCATAGCAGAACTGCTCCAGTCCTCAACCTTTTGGCCCATCCAAACCACAAGAAAATCCCAAACGTTGCATTTCATCACCTAAGGACAATGAGTAGACGCTTTCTGCACCCTGCACACAGATACAGCAAGTTGCCAGTGCAAAGCATTAACTGGAAAAGAGAATTTCAGATCAACACATGAAAACAGCTGAAGAGCTACGACTTCTCAGAAGTGTGAAAAGTCTGCCCACTGCTCTGAAAATAGGGGGGCACAAGGGGTTTACTGTCAAGAGTTCTAGGAAAAGAGAACCAGTTTGAGAGGACAGTGGTCCATCCATGAGGACAATCCCAACCCTACTGCAGCCTCTGGGCTGGACTCGCCACCTTCTTGAAGTCAACTCTGCACATTGCTACTCCAAACACAGAGTATAGAGGTTAAAAATAATTTATTACTTCTTGTTTTAAGTAACAGCCATTTTCTGTATGGCGTAGAAGTACTGATTTTATGTATCTTTAAATGTTTACATAATTAGTCTACAAAATCCAAAAGTGTTTCTCCATAATTTTTACCTATCTGTTCCATAATTTAGAAAACCAAGGATTGCTCATAATTGTTGCAAGTAAAACAAGAAATGCCAGAAACAGGCCTTTAGCAAGACACTGGGAATATGGTTCTCCTGCAAAACAAAACAAAACAAAAAAAAAAAAAGTGTAAGCATGAGAGAGCTAAATTTTAGTTTATACAACAACACAAACATACAGATAAAAGTGTATGCAAAAACATTCTTTCAGACAACTCCCCACACTGAATTGTGTTTCAAAGAAATATGGCCTCTCGTGTTTTGTGACATTGTTTATAATTTCACCTGTGTAAAAGCGTGTCAGTGGATAAAGGAGCTGTGGCCAGCACACCTCGTTCTGATTGCAGTCAAACTCTGCATAAATCTTCTGATACCTGGGGAAAAAGGAACCTCTTGGTCAATGCAATTCATGTTACATCTGCTGAACATAATGAGAGGTTATCAGTGTTTTTATCAAAACTACCTTGTCACTGGAGGGGGTGGCTGAGCTGGGACTTCAATGAACTGAACAGAAGCTGTGATGGGAAGAAAGCTGAGGGTGTTTCTGCAGCCAAGCCCGCACTGGAACTGCCATAAGACTGTTGAGTAACTGTAACAAAAAGTGTAACTATTGCTTGAGGGCTGGAAATGGAAGTTAGACCCTAAACACAAGCAGGAAAGGACAAAACACACAGTATTTATACATAAATAAGTAATTAGGGGAGGTTGATAATCCCTGGATTTTCCACATCGTACAAGGGGAGAACTTGCACAGTCTAGAAAAGAGGTAAAACAGAACAGAATCCCACTTATTTGATAGAGATTGACTTGGTGGAGGGGGGGAAGTGTTTGCAGAGTGAAAATTCCCTGTTTCAGGAAAGAATAAAGCATTTAGCTCAGCTCCCAAGAGCTCTGCAATGGGGTGAGCCAGAACACAGGACAATCTTGTTGCTTCCACCATGTGACTCCTGATGGGATGCCCTGTGTATTCTTGCTGCTGGCAGCATCATGTGTTTTATTTAATAGTTCAGTGAAGTATAAAGAATATCTGCTTTTAATCATTAATTTTTTAAATTTAGTTTTCATTTCAGAGGGAGAAAGGCTAACCTGGTTGTGATCAAAGGAATTTGGGTTGCAAAGTGAAAGGCATGTAAAAAGCCAGCAACAAAACCCACCCTTTTTGTCTGTTAAGTTAATTTGGGATATGTTAGGTAAGCAAGGCTCAAAATGAAGCATTTATTTGTCAGATAGCCAGAGACACAACTCACTTTACCTGATCTGCACAGCAAGAATCTGCTGCTGGGGAATCCCTTGCACTGCTCCCACTTTAGCAAACATTATGTGAATATTCAGGTTTGCAGGAATATCTGGACAAATGCCTTTTAAGCCTCCAGTGCTCACATTAGAACTAAATGGATCAAGACCTATGAAGGAGAACAAAGGGATTTAAATGTAAATATTATGGAAAACATTATATATTCCATAATTAGATTGTTCTCATAGCCCAGTGAAATGCAACTGTCACACAGGAACAATAAAAAATGTTTCTCTCTATACAAAACACCTAAAGGAGTAATTTATCAATGGATAAATGCCAAGTCATATGTGTACAGGCTGGCAGTAAAATATGCAGTATTCACAGACATACTGAATTATGTGCCTGTGTGTCCACATGTATGGATGGATGGATGCAGACACATATACCACTAGCTTTAGGTATTTGAAATTACAATTTGGATTTATTTTGACATGCTTTATTTACTGTATGGGCATATTTAAACTACAAGGAACAACACAAACCTGACTTACGTATAATTTCCACCCAGTCATTTAGATCACTGTAATTGGAGTTGCCCCTCTTTCCAATGTGAGTCGCTTGTATTAATGCATTCAATTTCTCAGTCACATTTCCTCTGCAAAGTAACAATGTAACATCACACAGAATGTAAATTTTTACTGTCTTACCACTTTGCAATATTACTGTATCCTAAGGTCAGGTTCATCTGTTATCACACAACAAAAGTAAATTTCAACTATTGAAGGGAAGAAATGGCAAAGTATTGCAGCCAACAGAATCCCCATTTGAGTAAGGAGTGAAACCATTATTATGATTTCCCATCAAAAACAGAAATGAGTCTATTAACCACAGAAAGCTGAAACACACACATGAATATTTAAAAATAATGTACCAGTGCTGGTGGGAGGCACTCGTAGACAGGCACATAACAATCAACAAGAGGGATGAAGCAGGGATAAACAATTCAGCCTGTGTAGCTCACCTTAAAAGGCTGCAATCTTCATTAATATCAACTTCTAGAATGCATCCAGAGTATGAGTCTACTCCAAATAGAACTGGTCTGTCAGTTGCTGATGCACATAACCCTCTGCCAGCTATAAATGAAAACATCTTACTTGAGCTTTCCTATTATCCATCTTTGGATCTCTAGCTTTCAATTTTGTGCAAAACATCAAACATTAGAATGCAAACTCAGCATGGTAGAGTTCAAAAACAGATACAAATCATTCAATTTTCCAAGAAAGCATTAATGGTTTTCTCACTGACCTTTGAAAGTTTGGGAAAGAAAAGCAAAATCTGTCAGAGATTTTTAACTAAAATATGTTTTAAAAAATCCAAAAACCAAATAAAGCTCCAACATTTTAGCATTAACTACAACTGAAGTTGCAACCTCACAAGCCAATACCTGGCTGCCAAATGTTTAGGCTTCCCAGAGGATCAGAAGCATTGAGATTTGCAGCTTTCACTGGTTTTCCAACTTGATACCCTAAACACAGAAGGGTAAATTGTGAACTCTGTAGAAGAATCTATAAGCATTAGCACTGTTTTAAATGTCATCAATCGATGTAAATGACAAGACATTTCCATTACAGTGGGAATGGCCTCACTTTAAATAATCAATATCTATGCAACAAAAGCCTAGGAACCACTCACTGCTACTGGCAGTGAGGAAGGTGAAGGCTGGCAAAATAAAGAAGTACAAAAGAAACATAAAATGTAATCACTGATAAGAATCTATACAGTATGAATTTTTTTACTTTTAATAGGCAAAATGAAGTATTAATACCTGGATTATCAAACAGTTCCTCTCCATTAGTAATGTTCAAATTTAGAAATTCGACTGTGAATCTCTGTGTCAGGATTTCTGATGAAAGAAAAAAGTATGACTTTTAAATAAGTAAATTAGCAAAATATATGTTCTATGTAGGGCAGAAACTTCTGTCTTTCATTAGTGACAGAAGACTCAAACTAAAATTAATGGAAATCAGCCAAAATTTTCTTTCTAGAGTTGAAAGGAAATTGGTTTTAAGAAGAATTAGTAAATAAGGAATTCTATCACAAAATTTCCATACAGAAGACAAAGAAATAAATCAAAAATCATAAAAGAAATGTCATGATACCTTCATCACATAAGCTTCCAAGGAAGACAGTGACATTTACTTGCTCAATGTTCTTGTCTTTCCAAATGAATTTATAATGTTCTGCAAAAGTTACATTTTGACACATAACCTCAGCAGCAGGAAGGTTTTCTGGCAGAAGGAAGAAGAGAAAAGATCCTAATGAAAAGCATTTTAATTAGAAAAGCTCTGCTAGTGCAGCTGAGTAGCTCTGCTACTGCCACATTAAAACCATAGCAAAATTCTGGAAATTACAACATTCATCTTTTTGAGAATTTATTTTACTGTTTCAGTGGGCCATGGTGCAATCCCCCATGTATGCAAGGTAAGGAACCTGATTTCCTGACCAACTGTTGAAGGGGAGTAAATTAAATACCTCCTGCTTTGCAGTAACCCAGTTTACTTTTTCAGTCTTAGATAATATACAAAATTCCTCCTAAGAATTGCAGCAGGTAAACATTTTAGACATCAAAATAATCTATTTCATATACAATCCAGGTTAAGCAAGAAACATTAATTAAATGGAAGAGACCTACCACTTTCAGTGATGAATTTGCCCCTGTCAGTGATGGCTCTATAGACAACATTTTGTTGGATGAAGTCTGAGAACAAAAAACAAAGACTTCTGTTTTCACATCCAAGGTATAATCCTTATAGTTATGAAAACTGAGTAGGAAATTTTCTAGAAAATCAATTTTGGTAAAGACCCAGACTATTTATGTATTTTGAAAGCACAGCAAATCAACTGTGGGTCTTACAGAGGTAATATAGACTAGCAAAATTAGACAATTATGGAGCATAAAATCAAATATGTTCATGCTAGTAATCACATTATCTCAAATTCCAGAATTACTCTTCATAAGTACAGGCTTTTGTAATGCAGAGAGTAACCACTTCTCACTACTCTAAAACGCTGATGCTGCACCCTCCTGACAGAAAAAGGGCTCTGCAACAGTCTGAAAATGAGTCACCAGGAACAGGTAAATGGGAAACAAAGGCCCATCCCATTATTTCTTACCTCCTAAATCTTGGGAAACAGTGGGACACTTGCTAGAAGGGCATGAGAACGAGGAACAGACCATTCCCAAGTGCTGAACTACAGCCACCAGATAACACAGATGTTACATTTAGCGACTGTGCCAACAGCCCTCGGGTTTGTTCTGTTCCAGCAGCTCTGAGAAACAATGAAACACATTCCTGCTTGGATTTCTGCAGCATACCTGCAGTGCCAGTGTTTATCCTCACGTTATGGGGCAGGCCTTCCTTGTAAGACTTCAAGTTGGTCTGGCACTTGACATCAAAGTTGTGGAGATACGCCACAGGAGCATTCCCAACACACTGTCCAGCCACGGATTGCTGCAGGGGGTTCACAGAAATTAGGATTTTCTAGCCCCTTGCTTTTCATCTGAAGATCACTTGTTAGTAAAATGCCCCACATGTGCACTACAGCCACACAGAACACTTTGACAAGAAAGCTATCTGATGTTATAAGAACACCTCAGCCTCTGGCCAAAGAGAGGTTAACATTTTAAAATCACAGCTTTAAAAGTAGTTTCAGTGCACACCGTAACTTCTTCATTTGTGAAAATAATTATAACCAACAAGTGTCTCCAAATGCATTACCTTTTGCAGGGATGGGCAAGGGGATGAGGAAGGATAATGTTTACTTTTAATAATGACTTTTGGGCTTTTTGTTTGGTTGGTTGAGGGTTTTTTTGTGACAAATACACCCCACCACTTCCCAACATCAAGTTGCTGAAATTGGATGCAAAGCCATAAGGAACGTGATGCAGAAAGTTCCAAACAAACCAAGAGGAATCAAAAGCTCGTAAGTACCAAGTGATTACCTGGGGAACAGTAAAATACTCATCTTCTTCTGTTATAATTGGATCTCCTTCTCTGTAACCAGTGAAAGGTTTCCCAGGAGAAGTTTGTAGAGGGATCTTAAATGAAGGCACTTTGGGTGTAGAACTGCAAACAAGTTTAAAAATTAAACAGTGCTTTACTCTTTACCTCACACAAATAATTACAAGTTTACTTTCATGTCCCCTGTTCTTATATACTACCAATGACATTTCTCCACTTGCAATTAAGGTTTAAACCCTAAAACCCTAATTTCAAAGTAACTTCCATTATAAAGACAGGTTATATTTTTGGTTGAGTAATGAGTGTGATGAGAAAATAATATTTCTTAAGACTTACGTAGACCCATGATAAAAATAGCCAAGAAATGGTGTGTTGTCAAGAGAGGACTGTACACAGAGGAAGGGAAACCACTCAGGGGTATATTCCATTGACTGGGAAGAGCACAGCTGATCATAAGGTGGGTTTACATCCCCACCAAAAACTCCAGTGAAACATGATCCACTGAATAACTCCTGCAAGTCTGGTGTACATTCCTGAAAGGGAAAAGAATGGTCAATTTTTAGCAAGGTAATTGCCATACTTATGGCACTATAAAGCCAAACTTACAGGTAAATCAAGCAACTTTGTAGAGAGAACATATTTACTTTTAGAGATACTGGAATATCCAAACACCCCCTCTGGCCCATCAAGTCTGAAGCATTCAGTACCCCTCCCTCCCCACAGAAAAGAGAGTCTAGAAACTTTGAAAACAATCAAAGTTTAATAAGAATTAAGTACCAGATCACAGCAACAACGAATATCACAAGCTCCAGCTGTTAAGTTACAAGGACAAGAGCCCAAGGGCTTAAACGCCTGGTTTGGGATGATAGTTGCATTTTCTGTAACAGAAGTAGGAGAGAAAATCAGATTAAGTGGACTGAAATCCAAATAAAAAGACCATGCACACTGCAGTTTATTCTGTGTAGAAACCTTTTTTTAAATTCTATTGATTGCTCAGTATCTCTTATTTCTGCCCAAATCCCATTTTTTCCATACAGAGAGGAAAAGAACAGCCAAAATGCCATTTCTTCTTTAGCACTTACCTGACACATTTCCTGCAAAGGAGGAGTTGGCAAATATCTCAGCTTGAATCAGGAGCTGTGCCAGCATCACTGAACCACGGCAAGCTAAAACCTGGAGAGTTTCCACCATGCACAGAGGTGAGGGGCAGCACTCGGTGGCATTGGGCAAACACAGCTCCAGAGTTCTGCTGAGGCTTACAGTCACCTTGGAAGTGCTCTGGAAAAACACAAAATAAAGCTTGACAGCTCTGACAGTTTGTATTAAATTGCTCTTGTCTATACCATTCATCAGCTTCTGAGAGAGAAGTTGGAATGAAGTGGAATAACAGAAGAATCAGTATTTTACATACCACACCAGGAGTTACATCCAAATTCCAATCTCCAGCTCTTTTACTTCCACTGCAATTTGCAAGTTGCAATTTTCCTATAACAAAAAAAAATTTAGAGGTATTCCACTGTCATTTAGAAAAGACTGGGAAAAGAGAAGTACATTTAAACTCCTCTTTTGTCTTCACAAGTACCCTCAGGCCCAGCTGACACAGAACCAACTGAGAACTAAGGGGTTAATCACAGGAATGTCTGAAATTCCTGTTTCTGTAACTATTAAGAACTAAATTACATGCATTACCATTTCTCTAGTAATTTTTGTGTCAAAAAATATTAACAATTCAAACATATTTATTTACATGGGGAGAGGGGGTTGAAGTGTTCTTACCTGGCTCTGCATCTCTAGGATTTAAAATTATAGAAAAATTAACTCCTGAAGAATTGCCAAGAAAAAATGAATTGACTCTGAGCCCTGACATATGAATAAACGAAGGCTGAAAGACTGAAAAAAAAGAGAAAGAAACAAGTTGACTGGAAAAGGTAACATCTTTAAGACATATAGATCTTGTGCTTGGGCTATATTCTTACACTCTTAAATTGTCACAAAGAAAAATATCATGTAATGCCTGGTACAGGGTTGTATTTCCATTCTTGCCAAGTGCTGGAGGAGTGGGTGTAGCTTTCTATGCCACAAGTTTACACGTGTGAAGATGCCCAGTAAACAGGCAGTAAAATAACATTATAGCGCTTACAGCCCACGCAGATACTACAGAGCTCAGGCAACACCATATTTACCATTTCTTGCTAACTTCAGCTTACACTTTTTAATTTCTTGGGACCATTAATTGTGCCAGCGATGTCCCGCTACCTACGATCCAGGAACTGCGGGCTCCTGTCTTCAGCGTGTGGACACAGTGTCAAGTTTAGTGTTCGGAGCTGGGCGTCTCACTGGATTTTTCTTTCCAAACTTTACCAAGGTTGAAAGGTCCGATATAAACTTCTCCACCCTCCCCCTCTGTGCTGAGCGGCGGCAGAAACTCCACGGCGGGCCCGTTCGGGTTTGAGAGGGGCGCCCAAGACCGCGCCCTGGGGAGCCCTCAGGGTTTGCGCCGCCTCCCCTCACGCCCACCCGGGCAGATCCCGCCGCGGGCCGACCGCCATCCCCACACCCGCGCCCGTCCCTCGCCCCCCGGGGTCCGCCATTCCCTGCGGCCGCTCACGCCCTGACCCACCGGTGTCCCCGGCCAGCTGCCCGGGGCAGGGAGCCGCCCGCAGCAGCAGCAGCAGAAGCAGCGCCCCGAAACCGGCAGCCCCCATGGCGCTACGGCGGCCGCCCGGCCGCCATCTTGCAGCGCCATGGCAACGCGGAGGGCGGGAAGGCGCCTCACGGGAAGGGCGGGAACGCGGCCGCCTCACGGGGACGTGGCCGGGCGAGCAATGGTGGCGATGGGCCGGTCACAAACTAACAAAGCTAACAACGCTAATAAATGAGCTCAAAGTGTGCGAGGAGAAAAAAATTTACGTTTAGGGCTCTCAGACCCGGGGTAGGGAGTCAGCATAGTTTGGGAATAGGGAGGTAGTACTGATTATGAACACAAAAGAATGCAGAATTTATGGACTGCTAGGACATCTGGCTGGACTTCCAAGTTAAGGAAGAAACTAATAAAAGCAGCTCAGTAACTGTGCTGAAATCAGATCCAAGCAGGTAAAAGGTAATTCTGGTAGGAGACCAGTGACCCAAGAAACCCCCAAACCCAAAGGAAGAGAGAAAATGAGCATGTGGGCTAATTACAATGAGAAGCGAGACAACCTTAACCAATAGGCATTAGAGTACTAATCAACAAGTATATGTAACTTGAAGCAAATAAACACTAATCCCTTTGTTTGGTATAATGTAGAAATAGTTTTCATAACTGATGTACATTTTACGGAATGGTTTCCATCTACCTCTACATTGAATAAAGTAACGTCGAATTTTCTAAGCTTACAAATTGGTTAGAGAATTTTTATTTCCTAGTATTCGGTGACAATCCCAGACATGTCTGTCCTTCAGCATCTCCCCTGACTCCACTTGGACTTGTCCCCCCTCACCCACTGTCAGTCACATCACACCATGAGACTCAAACAACAGAACTCCAGGAAAATCATGTAGCTCACCCTTAAACATCAAAGCTCACCCTTAAATATTAAAGCAGTATCTGGCCACATTTGAAAAAGAGACAGTCTTTATTACAAGTTTTATACAACGTAAATTATAAATACAGCCTTTACACAAAATGGCTCTTGTCAATGAAAAAAAGCTCGCCTTGTTATGTTGGCAAGCCTAGAAAAAACTGGCACTGCAGCTGTTACAGTGACAAAACCTGATGTGAATATCAAGACCTGACAAATTCCTGTATACACATTGGGAAGGAAAATATAATTCATTTCCTATGTGGAAAAAAATTCCTCTCTATTTCTTTCAGGAGAAAGGTTAAACTACCAAATTACATAGCTCTCTCTAGAAGGAGATACTGTTTGTTTCCCTAAATGAAAGCCACATTCAGAAGTACACAGCAGACCTTCCTGCCACAAAAGACACCAACCCAAAAGTCTTTGTTCTTGTCACATGTCAGATGGAAACCCACATACTAAAAATAAGAAGTGTGCCTGTTATCATATTACAACTACATTTCTTGTTTTGCAGTTTCAAAATAAAACCCTGAAGACCAACCAGCTAGTCTGCATTAATTGATGTTATTTTAAACAAAGAGAGGCCTTTTCATTCACAAATGGAGAGATATCAAATTGAGAAAGAAATACCACAAGGACAGTACAGTCATAGGAATATGAGTACATGTGAGTGCACATGCAGGGCAATTAGCACCTTTTTTTTTTCCTAAGTGGCTCACAAACCATCTTGAAAATGATGGCTCATATTGCTAGTAAGAAGTCCCTGAACAACACAGTGCTGTGATTCGGATCCTACACACTAGAAATTATCATCCTTAACTTTACACCAACATACAGAAAGAATCAAAGCTTTCTTGACTATGAAAATAACTCAAAGGTGTGAAACTTTGCAGTGGACAGAATACCCTCAAATTCACAGGCTGTGTCTCTTTACCAGGATGTAACTTCTGGTTCCTCTTACAGTCAAGAATTAGTATTTAAAACAGCACAGATTACATGGTAATACAGTGATTTGTTACTTAACAGGCTGCATAGAAGACATACACTTTAAATATTTATCCCCTAAGAAACAAGTAATAGCACTGCATAGAGTTCTCTTTCATATCCAGTAAAAAGTGCCATCGGATTCTCAAGTAGGTTCCATTTCATGGAATTCCTGGAGGTAATGATGTATTTACATAATGTTGCTATGCAGCTACCTTTAATTTCTTCTTCTTTGCTTTCATGACAGGTGGCAATGATATTTTGAAAGCAGTCCTGGAATAAAATATGGAAAAGCAACTGTCAGATGCACTGAACATATTCCCACACCCACCCTTGAAATACAAAGAATAAACACTTACTCGCAGGTACTGCAGATAGGACTGAAGTTGCAGAATACTGAAAAACCAAAGAATTGGCTTTCACTAAAACAGGTCATTAGAATGTAAGAAATCAGACTGTTAAATATTTATAAACTTACTTGACAAGCACACAGAGCACACGTAGCCAATTTCAATGAGGTTCCGATGACAGAAGCAGGCAGCTCTGTAGTCAACATGAACAGGGGGTGGAAGCACAAGCTGTGATCTCTGCTCTTGATCAGGGAGAAAAACCCACTGCATGGATAGAGAAAAGTATTTTGTGAATTGGGTTGGGATTCCTGTATTATCTTGTCAGTGAAGTAAGTATCATTTCACATCTGACACACAAAAAGCACAGAAGTGTTTTTTAAGTGACTCACCAACAAATACTGCAGAAGGGATGGCATGTGGGGCACTTTCAAATATATGCCACCCGTAATATCACAGGCCTGCAAAGCAGAGACACTGATCAGATTGTTGTTTGATGACATTTACAGGGCATTTAAAACAAGGCTTGCATGTCAGAACTGTCAGATCCACTGAACATATTTCCACACCCACTCTTGATTAAAGAGCTGAAGAACGTGTTGTGCTAACATCATGTATTTATGAGTTAATATAAATGGCAAATAACAACAGCAAGTGTGTACCTGTTGTAGAAGACCTGAATCAGAGTCCAAGACACAAGCATCAATCAAAATACTCTGCAAGACATGACATGCATGAAAAACAAATTTAGCCAGGACCCACACAGCCCTATGAGTGTTACTGTCACGACTTGTTTCCATGATAAATGTGTATAAATTATGTAACCATAAGAGAAATTAACATTGGTGTTATCTTTACACAGAAATAAAAGATATATAAATGGAAGAAAAGCCAGCTTCACCTGTTTCTGTGCTGCAAAGATCACATTCATGAAATTCATGTATTGCAATGCGCTGTCTTCTGCAGCTTTTATGACCTAAATAAAAACTCAAACTTGTCAGCCTACATGGATATCATGGATTTCAAGACTAAAAGAAAACTGTGACAGCAGAAGTTCTTACCAGAATCCTTGATTTAATTTCTTGATTGGCTAAAGGAAAGAAAGAGAAATGCATCAGCACCCTGTTTGTATCACCCCTTTAATTCTGTAGCATATGACACCTCAGTACTGGATGTTAGATCTAACAGGTCAGATAAAATATCTATATTAAACTATTTCCAGTCCTAGTGACAATTATCTATGGACTAATTACTCTCAACCTCCACTTATTACAAGGAAATTCCAGTTACAGTTTATTTGCACACAACAGAAAATCTCCCTAAGGACATGGACTATTAATCAAGTCCTTTAACTTTTTTAATGTAGGCAACTTGAAATGATCAAAATAAACCTCTACCTCTTAGTGCCAATTTTGGAAAGGGGCATGTGTCCAAACATGTATATTTGTTTGTGTGTGCATGTACATTTATACCTGTTACTCAGGTTAAAATATTTACCCTGTGTTGAAAACAGGTGTTACCTTTTAGGTCTTTGCCCATCTTGTTGATGTCTACATCAGCTGGCATTAAGGAATATATATTCCATCCTTGGAAAGAACTCCATGATCCACACCACACATTCACCACCTTGGCCAATACACATTTTGAAAAGCACAAGCCACAGTTATCAGGCAAATGTTTCAGTTTTAAGTATTATAACAAAACAAGAATAGTGAAAGTTAGTGTTGTAAGGAATGGTCTTAACATATAAAGGCTTTGAAGATTCTGTAATCAAAAGGATACAACAAAGTGCTTTAGCAAGTGATCCTGCTAACAGGGTTTCTGTTTGCTGGCCCTTCATGTCAGCTGCAATACAAGAAAAAGTGCAGAAGTTACCTTTATATATATAAACAGCTACTGGATCTAGCAATACAAAATATTACACATTTTTATCTTTGGCAAATAATGCTAATGCAGAGGCCTGAAGTGTCAAACACAATAAACTCATCTACTTTAAGCATATTAAAATTCATATGATGAAAACAGAGGACATTTCTGCAACTCCTTGACAGTCCAACTGTTTTGCAATTCTGCCTATTAAGCTTAGAATTTTCTTCTCCTTACTCTTTGTCATGAGGTCTTTAATCTCTTCTGCAATTGCATCATTTATTGCTGTTAATAATTCATATTTTCCATCCTTGCTGCCAGAGCAATTAGATTCCACGGACGGGCCTCCCTCTCCAAAGGGATCTGCAGCAGCCCAACGCTTCCCAGGGTACAGGAAACGGCTGAAACAGAGGAAAAACAAAGCATTCGTGTAAGAAAAAATGCTGTAAATGAACCAGCTGCAGATAACAATATGCTGAAGTTTAATTCAAAATCCTTTTAATACTTTAGGCATTAAAGAGGCTATGTAAGGTAGGTGACCTTCCACTTAAACTGGAGTAAAACCCACATTCACGTCCCTCCTTTTGAGACATCTTTTAAGAGATCTGGCAAAGTTCTTTGGCTGCACTTGGGGGTAGATCCTGAGATTCACAACCATCTGGAGGGAAAAATATCCCCTAAACAGGGAACTTCTGCCACTTGCATTGTTCCACTCCACATGTATCTACCATTCTCTCTCTGCATATTTTTAAGTCTATTTAAACCTCCCTTCTGTCTTCTAAGTATTTTTGTTGCTTGGTAAGTCATTAAGACTTTTTCCTATATAGTGTCAGTGTTTTTTTAAGACAATGATATATTGCACACTTTTAACTTCGTTTCTTGCCATCTACCAAGAAAATCAGGAGGCAGATAGAGGAAACTCGAAACCTTCACAGTGTTCAGAAGCAGCTCTACCTCTCCTGAGTGTGACTTGCTATCACAGCGAGTTTGTTGGTGCGATTCATGAGCAGGTGAGAGTTTCCCAGCACCATCACTGCATCGATGCATTTCGACAGAGTGAACTGCTGGAAAAAAGAACAGAGCAGATGTAGCACAATAACCTTTACAGAGAAGCAATTCAGAAGGAATCTGTGAAATGACTGCAGTTAAAAAAACTTGAATTTGAAGATGCAGAAAGAGCTTTTGCTGTTAAGAAGCCCTAACGAATACAGAACGCTGCACAGCTATTTCAAAAGGTATTATGATACCCATTATACCAGCTTTAGCAGACAACTTTAGCACAGTTAAGAAGCCAAAGAAAATGATACAATTTCCCCTAGAAATGACCACCAGCAGTCCCAACGCCCAAAGGCCGTACCTCAGCCTCTCCCAGGGCCCTCTTCCCCCACCAGATCGGGTTGGTGTCGAGGACAATGATCAGCAAGCTCAGCTCATCATCTGCAAAGGGACCGCACAGCAGCAGCGTCACTGCGGGCCCCGAGCAGAGCGGGAACGCCCTGGGCCTCGCTCACGGCCTCTCCTTCCCCACAGGGAGCCCGAGCCCCGCCGCGGCACCCCCAGACCCCTCCGGAGCCCCTCCCGAGCCCCGCTCACCCGCGCTCATCGCGCCGGCCGGGCAGCAGCGGCGGCGGCGCCCGCGGATGACGCCCGGGGCCGGCGCTCCCCATCCGGGCACGCCCCGGGCCCGGCCCGGCCCTCCCCACGCCCGGCGCGGCGGGCGGAGCGCAGCGGAGCGGAGCGGAGCGGCGATGAGCACGGACGGTAACGGGGGCGGAGGGGCGGCCACGGGCGCGGACGGTAACGGGGGCGCGGGGCAGCCCCGGGAGGCCCCGGGCGGGGCCTGATGCTCCGCGTTGCTTTTCAGACTTGATCGAGACGTTCAGGGCGCAGCTGAGGGACGACCCCGATGTGGCCTCGGCCGTGGCCGCCATCCGCGCGCTGCTGGGGTTCCTCAAGCGGGACCGAGGTGGGCCCGGGTGCCCCCGCTGAGCCCCGGCTGTCCCCGGGGCCAGGCCCTGACCCCGCGCCTCTGCCTCTGCCCAGGGGAGACCATCCAGGGCCTGCGGAACAGCCTGCGGGACGCCATCGACACCCTGTCGCGGGTGGACTCCTCGGTGGCCGTGTCCTCCGGCGGTGAGCTCTTCCTGCGCTTCATCACCCTCACGTCCCTGGAGTACTCGGTAAGGGCTGCCCGCTCTGCCCCGCTGCTGCTGCTGCTGCTGCGGGACCCTCCCGCCGCATCCCGCTCTTTTCCAGGACTACTCCAAGTGCAAAGAAATCATGATCGAGCGCGGGGAGATCTTCCTGACCAAAGTCTCTCTCTCGAGGAATAAAATCGCCAAACTGTGTCACCCTTTCATCAGAGATGGTGCAGTGAGTAGGCCGGGGCAGGGGCACTCCTGTTCGGTTTTGCTGTTGCTGGCAGTGAGGGAAGAACAGGAGGGGAGAGGAATCTGATGGGGCTTCTGCACAACGTTGTTCTGCACTGCTCACAAAAGTAAAGGTTTCCCGAGGCTCAGCAAAAACAATGTGTGATTTTTTATTTTGTCCTGGCAGCGAATACTGACACATGCCTACTCCAGGGTGGTCCTGAGGGTGTTGGAAGCAGCTGTGGAGTCCAAGAAACGATTCAGTGTTTATGTTACTGAATCACAGCCAGATGAAGCAGGGCAAGTATTCATTAATTTGGGTTTTATCTTGGTTAACTGGGTGAGTTACAGCCACCATCCAACTTGTCCTGCCCTAAGAAAAGCTGCTAGGCTTGGTTGGAGCATTTTAAATGGCAAGTGTCACTCATATCACATTATTCTGGACAAGTGAAAAAATAAATCTAAAAAATATTGGTAATTAACTTTCCATACTCGACATTCTAACTAGTGTTATCTAGGTTTTCCTCAAAGGTTCACAAACTTCTAGTCAGTGCCAGGCAGCCTACTTTTCATGTAACAACAAGTACCAATTCCTAACATTTCTATGCAATAACTCATTTTCTGTTCTACCAGCAGCGGAATGGGGCCAGTCACAGGCTTCAGTCTTTCAGACAGTATTTTCCTATTATTGTCTTAAAAAATAATAATTTTTAAGGTCCAAACATTTTCTTTAATAGGCAAAAAATGGCAAAAGCCTTAAGGAAGTTGAACATTCCCGTGACTGTGATTCTGGATGCTGCAGTTGGGTAGGTCTGATCATAAATTTTAATTTTTTTTATCACAACTTTATTTTGACAGTAAGACAAAATCAACTTACATGTAAGCAGCTTGCTCAGACTCCAGGGATATTACTTAGTTTGTCATAGTCATCCAACAGGCCAAACGAGTTACAGCTTTAGGTGCACAATTGGAATGTGTCAGCTACAACACAAGCATTTGATTTTGCATGTTGGAATGAAAGAACCAGATCTAAGAACTTGTACAGATCTGTAAAAAAGAACTGAGGTGCTAAACAAAGAAGCCACTTTTTCCCTAATTTGCATAAGTGTTGTCATTTTGTGGTTTCTTAAAGTATTTGCTAAATTACCACTGCTTAGTACAAGTCCAATACATTAGAAAATAAACAACTACAATAAATCTGAATATTCCTAGTTAAGAGTTCAGCTTCTTCCAGCATTTACACTGTTGCCAGGGTCAGCTATGGCTGGGGAGGATATGGCTACTTAATATTCCTGCAGGGAAGCAGATGAAATCTCACTCCAAGGATGTGTAACAGCATGTGGACTTACAAGAGTAGATGAAACTAGTGCAGAAAACGGAAAGATTGTTTGAATTAGTCATTTCTGTTCTGTTCAGCAAGTCATTTGTCCTATTACCCAGTAAGGCTTGGATTTTTTCTCCCATTTTAACAGCTACATTATGGAGAAAGTGGACCTGGTGTTAGTTGGTGCTGAAGGTGTAGTTGAAAGTGGAGGCATTATCAACAAGGTAATTGTGTGTTTCTTACATCATTCTGTAAACTCTGGACTTGGCTTTTTGAAAAGTCTCTTCTGTTTGGATTTTATCCAGTAAATGTCTGTTAATTGTTGGAAACTGGGCAATGTTGTCAGGCAAGCCCTGAGTCTGCAGTGTTGTTCTCCATCTGTCTCCACAGATTGGCACCAATCAAATTGCTGTGTGTGCCAAAGCCCAGAATAAGCCATTTTATGTGGTAGCAGAAAGTTTCAAGTTTGTCAGACTCTTCCCTCTCAATCAGCAGGATGTCCCCGATAGGTTTAAGGTAAGAGAACTTCAACTTCATCCTACCCAGCTAAGGTGCACACTGGTGTGAAAAATTGTCTTCTAAGCATCTCTGATTATCTGGATCTCTCTGCTCTGGTGTATTATGGGTTGTTCCATGGTACAGTCAGGCACCAAACAGCCACGACTTGTCCTGATACTGATACTCTGTTCCTAAAGCAAATCCTTTAGGGCACAGGAGCAGCTGAGGGTAAGAAACAGTTAAACCAATAAACTCCAGAACTACAAATTGTACTTTTTACACAAGATAAAAGAGCTGAGACCAAGGTGGCACCAGTCTGTGCACTTGACTTCCTTCAGTTTTCCCACAAACATCTGCTTGAGGCTGTAGCACTGCTCTTGCCCAAGAGGATTTAACTTGCAGTTGTTAGTCACTGATGGTCTCTGTTTCCTTCTAGTACAAAGCAGACACTCTGAAAACGGGTCAGAACCTCACAGAGGAGCACCCCTGGATTGACTACACCTCCCCATCACTGATCACCTTGCTGTTCACAGACCTGGGTGTGCTGACTCCTTCAGCTGTCAGTGATGAACTCATTAAACTCTACCTGTAACTCAGAGACTCCTGCACAGGATGTGTCATCTTCAGTCACCATCAAGGTTGTAAGAACTTGGAGGATGATACATGAACGTGGCAAGGAAACGCCATTAGAAGGATGAACATAATTATGGACCACTACTGAAAAAATTCCCAGAGTTATTACAGCTTCTAAAGGCCACAACTAAATTATTTTAAAGAGGGGTGGAGTATTTTGATACCATAAAATAAAATCCCTTGGTGTATCCAGACTTATTCTGGGGTGTGCTGTTACTGATCTGTGGTATGTACTTGAAAAAACCAAAATTAAAACATGCACAAGGCTGCTGGTGGAAACGTGCAGCTCCTGCCACTCCAGAGTGGTACTTTTAGCTTTGTTCTCAACAGCTGCAGGCTCTGTAGGGGATGCCAGGTCTCTCTATGATGAAATTAGATCAGCTCTGTTCTCCGGATGATTTTTTTTACATAAATCCAGTTTTATTGAAATTAACAGTGTTTTAATGTAAAAATGTGGTTACAGTAACTGTCAGCCTTCAGACTCTATGTCCTCAACAGTTTCTGCTTTGAGCCTTTGGCTGCCTGTTAGTCTCTTCTCAAACTCTTCTTCACTAATTTTTCCCTTTTTTAATCTTTTCAAGAGTCTTGTGTCATTCAGCAACTCTTCCATATCCTCATCTTCAATATCAGAGCCCTGTTGGAAGTTGAAAACAACAAATTAATCAACACTGAAAGGTTTTCATTCTATACAGTTGAACACGAGAGAAGATTACAAGTCAGAGCTTGCCAGAAATATCCAAGCAGGAAATAATATTCAATTCCTACCCAGGCAACTGTAACTCTCAGCTACACTCACTGAGAATTGACAAAAGCACCCTCAGGCCATACTTTGCACCTCTGAGAAATGAAAATCCTATTACTGACCAGCATCAGTGCTGAGAAGTTATTTTAGGGTTTGGCTTTAAAAACTTCTATCATTTTTTAAGCTTTGCTTGTTCAAGTCCTCAAAAGTTATTTTACAGCCATCAGTTCCACCAGACTAAAATCCCAGGGCTCTCTGCCATAGGAAAGAGTACGGTAATCACTTGCAGGTTAAGGGAATGGACACAGTTACCTCTTCACGCTTCCTTTTAGCTGTTACTTTCTTCTTCTTCTCTCTCTTGGCTTTCTGCTTTGACCATGCTTTGTTCTTTACAAATTTCTTTTTCCCTTGATTTTCCTCTCTTTCTTTTCTTTCTTCTTCTAATTTCTTTTGTCTCTGCTTTTCTCTGTTTTTATCCTTAAATGAAATGGAGTCTGTATTGACAGTGACTGGAGTAAAGCCTGGAAAACATTTTCCTCTTAGTTCAGGCATCTTTGGCATTTTTAACAATGCAAAACCTCTGGCAAGGCTGGCAAAATCCAGATCTGTTGAAATAAAGATTATAAAGTCAGTTTCCTGCTGGATAAAAAGTTAATTTAACTGAGAAAGGAAAAAAAAAGTCAACATTATTTTAATATATTGTTTGCAATCTATACATTAATACTAGCAATAATACTAAGTCACTTCTATTTGTGCTTTTATGACTTTGGTCAAGCTCCATAATCGAGTGTTTTCTCTTGAAACAAGCTGCTTGAAAAAAACAGGAGTTTTGTCAAAATCTGATGGTGCAGAAAGTGAATCTGACATCCAGAATGAGTAGTTGAAGCTTGTGGACAGCAACACTTTGCTTTTGTTATCTGAGAAAAACAGCAGGAGGTACCAGCCGTGCTGGGATTACCTTTGATCCGGAAGATCAGGTTACATTCGTGTTTGGCATAAGCCTGGACGTAAGACACAAAGGCTTTCATCCCTTTCTCAAATACTGCCCTGTCAGCCAGGGCCATGGACTTCAGCTTGGGAAGAAGATCCAACACATTTGTCTGCGGTTTCATTTCCTGCATGGGACACTGGGAACCAGAAATAAACAACAAAACCAAAGGGAAAGTTCAACCAAATGATGTGAAATGCACTGTGAAACCTCAAACACACCCTTCTTGTCCAGTTAATCCTCGGGCAGCTTTGAGCCCCTTTCCTTTTGGTCACTCCAACACACGAGCTGAGCACCAGCCCCACACAGCAGCTCCTGGCCCAGAGCTCTCACACTGCAGCTCCACAGAGGCAACATCTTCATCTCTTGCTTTATCAAGCTCTGGTCTCATCAGGAGGTCTCCATTAATCCCACAAAGGCAGGAGCAGGCATGGGAGACTGTAGGAGTTATGAGTAAAGAGCAGAGGGGCTGCAGGGTGTGAGCTGCTGGTGGCAGGGCTGGGACAGGACCATAAGCCAGCACTGCCCTCCTGCAAATGCTCCATTTACACCCCTAGGAACAAAAGGCGTTTCCTTACTCATTCCATCACGTTTCCCTTACAAACCCAGTAGGTAACACTGGAGCAATCACATTCCAGCTGTATTTGGTGATTAATAAGCAGCTCTTGTCCTTTAATTCTGCACCTCTGCTAAAACATTACCCACGTGTATGACCCCAAGTTCTACAAGTTCTGATTTCAAAGCTCCTATCAGTAAGTCTGTGCCCCTGCTCTTTCCTGCTTTGGAGTAGAATAAAATCCTACTTACCTTTTGGTTGATTGAGAGAAAGTTAATGTAGGATTCTTCCATGGGAAGCAAAAATACCAGGGCACTGCCCACGTTGCCAATCCGCGCCGTGCGACCGCAGCGATGCACGAAGGCGCTGAAACAGCCCAGCAGGAGAGCTCAGTTTCACTTGGGAAAATGGGGCAGCAAAAGGGCAAATCTTGTGGGATGGAAAGTACTAAACTAAACCAACAGGAATTAGCAAAGTGTAACACAAGAGATGTGTGGCAATCCCACTCAATTGTTAGGCTAAAGCAAGGGGTGTCTGGTTAGGGAGTAAAGTTCAAGCAAGTTGTTGGAAGAATTATGACAGCAAAAGTTAAAATCCATGGAAAAGCTCCTTTCCTGTGAGCTTGAAGAGCTCAGTCCCTGCTCTCATCTCTGTTCTCTTTCACCCCAGTGTCACCTCTCACTCTTTGTCTGATATTCTCACACAAAGCCTTACCCCAGAGCCACCTCTGCACACAGATGTGACAATCACCCACCTGACACACACAAAGTCATTTCAATTCACAGCAGTGACAATGCACTGTACAGCCTCCCTTGCTCCTGCATTCTCTTGTGTGCTCTCTCAGATTAACCTCCAGGAAGTGATTAAATGTGTTTTATGTATTTCTTTGTTCCTAACTGATAGCTGAACAGCACAGTAACAAGACCACACAGAAAGAAAAAGGATCTCAGGTTCTGAAGTTGTACCTGGCACTGCTGGGTGGGTCATACTGTAACACCCAGTGCACTTCTGGAATGTCAATGCCACGAGCCATCACATCTGTGCACACCAAAATGCCCCTAGGAAGAAGAAAAAGTGTATTTTTATTAACCTGTCATTTGAGAAGAGCCAGCCTCCTCCCAGCTGTGTGTGCTGCACCTCCACTGGAGAGTGAGGAACAAAACATTTTAAAACATTTGCGGTTTTTTAAGAGACAAAATATAAAGTAATTGCAATTTTCACCAACTAAAATTCTACATAACATTATGAAAATTATTGTGATTTATATTACATTTCTAAGTCAAATCAATTCCCCATTAAAAATTCAATTTTTAAACCAGCACTGCATCTGCCACAGCTGGATCTACTATAGTTTAAATAAAAGACTTAAAACTTGAGTGACAATTCTAGCAAAACTGCCATGCTGTTCTTCTCAACAGCTGTTCTTACAATCTGCTGGTAATTATTTTTCCTCATAATATCAAAAGCTGAAACTCAGGTCCCATGCAATAAAAAAAAAATGACAGTTGATGAGGCAAGAGTTCCTTAACAGCATCCTGCAAAGCTGCCAAAGAACATTTCACTGCTTTTCCTTCTGGCTGGTTCAGCCCATTCCCACGTTCTTACCCTGGCAGCTTCCGGAACTCTGTGAAAATCTTGTTACGCTTGTGCTTCATTTTCCCGTGGATGCTCATTATTTTCACCTGCTTAATTAAGCATTCCAGAGCCTTCCCATAGTATTCCACACAGGCACACGTGCTGTTGTAAAAAAGACAGGCATAAAAGCAAAAGGTTATGCTGCATTTTTAATCACTTTTAGACAGTCAACTAGAGTCTCCCAAGCTCTTTCAAAAATATACACTATTTTTATTTAAAATGTGCACATAATTTTTATAATTGACATATAATCAGCTACAATGTCTTACTTTAAAAATGCATAAAATTTATGTTTTGCTTAATAACACAATCCTGACATGAAGCAATGATTAATCTCATTTTAGGCACCATATTCTAAAAAACAGCTCTCAAAATTAATCACTTTTAAGATAGTTGTGTCCTTTGCAACAAAGGGCACAGTTTTGGAATTTAAGTAATTAAAACACCAAACTGTTCTCACAATGAAACACAATCAGAATTACCTGAAAAAGACCAGATGTTTTTCCTGTTTGTGCTGCCGAAGAAAATGCACCAACTGGTTAAATTTTTCATCTGCCTTGCAGATCTAAAAAATGCAAAAGAAAAACATAAACAAATGGACTTTGGCTCTGCTGTTAACGTGATCCTAAGTGGCCAAGACTTAAAATCTGTTTGATAGAACCAGGAAAAAAGGGAGAGGGGACAGGAAGCTCAGGCTCACACCATGTAAAAGTTCTCCAGGCGTGTCGGGGTTTTCTGGGTGCTGCTGGCTGCCACTCCCTTCTCCTTGACCGAGATGCGGACGGGGTTCCGCAGCCCTGCCCTCACCAGGTTCTCCACCTCCTGGGTCTGGGTAGCTGAGAACAGACCTGTCCTCCTCTGCTTGGGCAGAAAGTCCAGAATGGCATTCAAGCTGCAAGTAAGCACATGGAAAATGTAACTGTCCCAAGGCTCCCCTCAGGAAGGGGTTTAATCACTGGAAAGGAGTTTATAAGGAAAGCAGGCTTTGTTATCACATGTCAAACTTCTATTGAAATAATTATCTTAACTCTGAGAGAAAGAGAAAACAGAGATCAAAGCTTATTGGTAAAGTGTTTTAAGCCATTCTGGTGTGTGAACAATGATATTTCACCAGGCATTAATAGAGATATGCTAACATACATCTCAACAAAGGAAACTCCATATTCATTAAGGCTCCACATTTCCTGATTCTCCTCCCTCTTAGCAACTGCTTTGTGTAGTTACAGAGCAAAGATGAAAGAACAAAACAGAACAAATTAACTTTGGAGGCCATTGCAGGCCACGCTCACTCACATCCATCAGGCATCAACTCATTCAGAAGTGCAGAAGAACCACCAGCATTTATTATTTCACTACCTTGCTTCAAAGCCCATGTCTAGAAGTCTGTCTGCTTCATCCAGCACCAGCACATCCAGAGCCTTCACGGAGCTGGCCAGGTCCAGCCCATCTGCTTTTCTCCTGAACAGATCCTCCAGGCGGCCCGGGGTGGCCACGATGATGTTCCCACTGTTGGTGCACACAAACACACAGAGCAATTCCCCAGCTACAGGGGGAGGAATCTAGGAGAACTCCTAATATTGTTATCCTAATATTGTTATTATTGTTATTGTAACTCCTAATATTGTTATCACAGCATAGCCCTGCCCTGCATTCCTCACTAAAACAATTGCATTTTGTCACTTCTAACTGCATCCCTATTTCAGGTGCCATGGGATGGGGGGAAATGGCCAGGTGAAAGCACATACCCCCTGGCAATAAAAGTTTAGAATATAAACAGCAAGTATGGAAAGCAACTATCAGCTACAGGAAATGTTTAGAACCTCCATGCAAAAGCCAGTGGCAAACTGGACTCCTTCAAAACTCCACCATCAGTATCAGCACTGAAAATTTCAGGAAATTAATGAGCAGGGAGAAGGGAAATATTCACTGAAGGCACTTTTTAGCTCTGTTCTTCATCCAAACAGCAGATAAACGGTGCTGATGCCACATAAGAGCCTCTCCTCACTCCAGGAACAGACCCCACAATTTCCCAGCTCACCCCAAAAGATTCTGGCAGCACCATCCCATTCCAGCCCCAGCAGGATCAGAGCTCTGGGCTGAAAACCCTGACAAGGAGAAAACCACAGCTGAGACACTGACAAACAAACAACTCACCCATGCTCCTTAAACTTTTCAACATCTTCCATGGGGTTCCTTCCACCAATTAAAAGAATCTGACTGAAACAATAAACCAGAAAGATTTGGGTCATCTTTAAGTTTTGCAGGAAGGACCTGTGGCCATGGAAATGATGAATTTCACCCACCTGAACATGGGGAAGTGTTTTGTGAAATGTGACAGCACCTCATCGATCTGAATGGCCAATTCCCTCGTTGGTGTGATAATTATAGCTCCAACCTGAAAAACAGGAATTTGTGGGGAGGAAGAAAAGGAAAGATTTGGGCAGAATCCTCCCTTTCAAGCTAAGTGAATATGAGCCATGATTTTGAACCTGGTTTCAGACAAAACATTTCCACAGAAATACAATAAAGTATGAAAAAATCCAAAAATGTCTATGAAAGACTTTGTATCAATGTGTAAAATATCTCTGCTCAAAGAGCAGCATCTAATAATGACATTTAACAGCAAATGACACTGAAGTTCTCTGCACACTAAAATCTATTCAAGGTCAATGGATGCTAAAAAGCATTCAGATCTCACTTGCAGTGTATCAGTGCATTCCATATTTTGGCACATTTTTCTAACAGCCCCTGTTCTGATCACGTCAAAGAAGAAGCTGTATCTAAATGCAATGAGATCACCCCAATTTTATTTCCAAGTTTTAAACAGTTTTTTGTTACTGTTACAATTTGAGCACACAGTCACTCTAGGTATAGGCAATTTTCCTTAAGGATATTTCTCTTGAAGTTCTCAAATCTTATTAGCACATCATAAAAATATACTCAGTACTGAATATTTAATTCTCACCTGCATTTTCTTTAATTTTTCTTCCCGTCTGAGAAGAATTTCCAGGATGGGAATCACAAACGCCAAGGTTTTCCCACTGCCTGTGACCTGTGGGAGCGCAAACAGCGTCAGCCCTCCCTCAGCTCCAGAGCCAAGCCTGGAAAAGAACGAGCTGGACGAAGGAAAAGCTCTCACCGCTTCTGCAGCCACATCTTTGTTACTCATGAAGAGCGGGATGGTCGCAGACTGAAAAAAGAGAAGCGAACACGAGCAGCGAAGCGCTGGTAAACCTCACAGAGGTGAAACTCCGGGATCGCAGAGCTCGCTGTGAACATCACCCAGCGGAGCCGGTGCGAAAGTCACGGGTGCGGCTTCGCCCGCTGCTGCCGGACCCGGGGACCGCTGCGACCGCCCGCGCCCTCCTCCCTCAGCCCGGCCTCCCCTTCCCCGCACCTGCACTGGGGTCATTTGGTGGAAGCGGAGCTCCCGCAGCGCCCGCAGCACGCCCGAGCTCAGCGGCACCGGCAGCGCGCCCCAGCCGCCCTCAGCCACCGCCTCCATCTTGGCGCCGCCGTCAGCGGCCCGGCCGCTCTGCGGAAACACGAACGCGGCACCTCCGGTTCCGCCGCACATCAGTTCCGCCACCCCGCCGGGCTTCGCCTCCGCGCCGAAAAACAAACTTTGCGTTTCGCAAAAAATTCCTGTTTTTACGCCGTGCCTATCGCAGTAAGTACTTCTGCGCGTCTTACAGCAGCGCTGCGGCACCCGAGTACCCCGAAGCGAAGATGCAGCTTCGGTTTCCTGATATTTTTTCTACCCAACCCCAAAGCGGATGGAGCACGGATAAATTCCCGATATCCTAAGAAAGCAGGGAATCGTTAGGATTGTGAGAAAACTCTGGAGTCATCCAGTCCGAGCCCCCTGCCCAGGCAGGGTCACCTGGAGGTGACACAGGACACATCCAGGTGGGTTTGGAATGGCTCCAGAGGGAGAATCCAAATTCCCCCTGAGCAGTTCCAGTGCTCTGCCTGGAAAGTTCTTCCTCATGTTGATATGGAACTTCTTCTGGTTTAGTTTATGGCCACTGCTGAATAAATAATTTATAAAAAACCCTTTGTGTTAATCCAGACTTCCTTAAGGTATCAAAGAAAAAAAATACAAAGCTGCCTTTTATTTTTTTTAAAGAATTTGTTTATTTATCGAACCTGGGTCATATTTAGATTCACGAGCAGTTTTTAAATGTACATCTGAGAATTCAATTTTCAGTGTTTTACACAAAAATATTGGCACACAACAGTTGCAATAAGGTGTAACAGCCACCTCTCTGAAGAACTGCTGCAAGTGTTTGCCCGAGGTTGAAAAAACTTTACCTGGAACATGAAAACCTGTAACAAATTTTAAATTAATTGTACAAAACTGTTGTGTGTTACTTGTAGAGGTTTTCCCCTGGAAAAGACCCCACCCCACCCCCAAAAATGATTACAACTAATATACATCAGTCACAACATAATCCTGGCTCAGCACCCACATCAGACGCTTCTTAAATTTTTAAACCAATCATCAGATAACTGAGGAAAGTAACTTTATACAAAAACAAATCTACATGTGCCTGAAGAAAGAAAACACACCAGTATTTAGCATTATGCTAATTCTGATCAGATCATGGCAGAGTTTGCCACTGCACTTAAATACAAGGGCTGCATAGCGTGGATTAAACCCCCAGAATCCAGAACCCTTTGGCCTCAGGAATCCAGATTTCCTGAACACTTCTGCCCTGGGCACGGGGCAAACAGTCTGAGCTTTGGACCTGCAAAAGCCAAAGGGTTCACAAGTGTTTGCTGAGACACTGCACACAATTGGCTTCCAAATAAAACCTTTGAGAGACTAAAAACCGTGTAAGAAACATTTGGTGATGAGCAGAGAAAAAAAAAAGCATTTTCATATCAACTATTTAATTAAAAAGAACTTTGGGAAGAAGTTGATATCATTAAGACAGTTGCTGATGTCTATGTTTTAAATAGCAACTAGGTGTGAATTTTAACCTTTTCCTTGGCAGTTTCTGTGAGTGGAGAAGGGATTATTTCAATTTCAGAACAGCTCCTGCAGGGTTAAGGATGTAAGAATGCAAACAGTCACGTTAGGGCCTTGTACCGTTTCCCTGGACAGAACTGCAAGTGCTGATGGAAAGAGGGAGAAAAGTTAGAAAAGACAGAACAGCTTGTTACTAGAGTGAGTTACAGAGTTTGCAGCTTGCCTGGACCTTGCTTAGCACACAGACTGGGTAGATCTCAGAGGAAAAAAAAATGATGCCAATAAAGTGACAAGATTTCAGCACAGCTTTTGCTACAGAAGATATATAAAAACAATTCTTTTTTTTTGTTTTTCTTAACTAGGAAGGAACATAAGCAAATAAGTTTTACAGTTCAGTAAAGAGGGTTCAGAAACTAAGTGACTTTTGTTTTTTTTGTGACCAGGATGTTTGGTAGAGAGTGAACTGAAATCTGGGACCACAGAAGGATCCTACACCACCCTTCGGACTTCAAAAAACCTCTTCAGGTAGTAGATTTGTCCCAGTGTCATGGCAACTAGTACAAGGGCTTCAAAGAATGACCAAAGAACCACTCTGCTGTTTGTGTTGTCATTAACTGTTGGGGAAAAGAAAAACAGAAAAAGGCAGTAAGTAACAAAGCATTTAAACTGAAAACATTCTGCCATGAAAGTGGAATGTTGCACACAAAGGACTGGGTTTGTGTCAGGTCATCACAGGTGTCCCAGAAGGGCCCTGCAGCCTCAGAGATGAGATCTGAGGGGGGATTTTTCTGAACAGTTTGTTTTTAAACCCACTTGGGACATACACTGCAGTATCTTGCTCTATTCTGCCCACCCTTCTGGCCTCTGAGCTGCCAAACAAAGCCTGTCAAGCAGGGAACTTCTGAAGGTTCTAAACATTCAGATTTTTCTTAAATCAGACCATTATGTCACGAAACTGGAGATATTCATAGCTTCAAATAATTGAGGAGACAGTGCTTGTATATAATGTTATGTTTTCACATGAAAAATACTTGCCCTTGATTCTCACCCATGAAAGTAACAGTAGTTCTGCTCTATTTCAACAAAACATTTTAAAAAATATTAAAAACATTTGGCTCAATTATTAAACCACATCCACTTCAAGGGTGAAGTAACAGTTCAGCCAAAGTCTGGGAACCAAATCATGGAAAGGTTTGGGTTGGAAGGGACCTTAAAACTCATCCAGTCCCACGCCCTGCCATGGGCAGGGACGCCTTCCTTGGCCACCTCCAGAGATGGGGCAGCCACAGCTTCTCTGGGCACTGTGCCAGGGCTGCACCACACTCCCAGGGAGGGATTTTTCCCCAGTACCTGATCTAAGCCTCCTCTCTTCCAGTTTAAAACCATCCCCATCTTGTCCTGTCCCTTCATGTCCTTGTACATGGGTTAAATAATACCATCACTGGTATCTCCATGAATGCACCATTCAAACAACTGCAGAATTTACATCACTTAAGCAAATTATATTTTGTATAACAACCCTCATTACGTGAGGGGAGGCCAATTTAAAGATGACTGCAAGCAACACCTGCATTCTTTGCTCTGTGGGCAGGCCCTTCAGGATTTAAATTATTATTTTTTCAGTCAGTCACTTGGAAGAGCTTTCCTGGACTCATATTTAAAGGACCATTTCCAGGCTCAGTGGAGCAGGCACCTACTTGCTCTATGTATCCTTTCACGGACTTCCATGTACTCCTGCTCGTGCTTCACAGCTGTCATGGCCACTGCTAACTCGTTAATCATCTCTTCTAGCTTGTTCTGATGAGCTGCAGAAGAATTTCAGAAGCATCAGAAAGTCTGTTAATGACTGAAAAAGCTGATTTCAATGCATTTATGAACAGTGGAAGGTAATTTCCTGCTGCAGAAGGTCTGACAGTACAGCTGGACACTTTCTGTCCTCACAGCCAAGCTCAGTTTCTGTAGCACCACTTTCCCTAAGGTGTCTCCCTGGTGTTTAAAAAGTGGGAAAACACTTCTGCACATCCAAATAGGAGGAGACACAATTCAGACTCAGTACAGACCCCACATTACCAGTGTGCACATACTTTTCCAGGAGAACAGAATGGAAGATTGCACAAGATCAACACCACACACTAATATCTATTTTGCCAATATCATCCAATATATTCCAAGCAAATTATCTTAACATGACAGCTTTTCCTAGTTGTTAAGCTTGCAAAAATAGAACGACTGAGAATTTAGCTCAAGATCATGATGCTGGCAAATCATGAGATCACTTTCTGAAGCAAAAAAATCCCATCCTGTGATGTTCAAGTTGAGCTGAAACCCGGCACTCAGAGGGCACAATGCCCAGGGGGCCTGGCACAGGCTTCACTTGTGGTGTGCTGTGAAAGCAGGAGAGGAGTTAAACACAAAACCAGTAGCACAAATCCAGCTTGAGACAGTTCAGCAAATGGGAGGCTCAGAGAGCTGAGATTTAGTGCTTTGACTGTCAATCACAGGATCTTTTTAATACATCCACGCTCAAAGAACTGTCCATCACAAATTTATGAAGTAGGCAAGTCATTTGCAAAGTTTTCTGGCATCAGGTTGAGGTATCATTCCACAGACACGCCCTGGGCAACCAGCTCTCTTTAAAAGTCACAAAACCCAACATATTTTCCTTTCAAGGGACAGAGTTTACTTGGAAGCTACCTCACTACAGTTTTATTTGTAAATGGAGTGTTTCAGATCACAGTCTGACAACAGAGCTATTCAAAACACACACCTTGTGGGGAACAGTCAAAGAGAGGACCAGGGAATAACACTCATACAAGTTACAATTAAAATCTAAACAGTTGTGCAAACCACACTCACTTTCCTACTACCTCAAATCCCTTATTTTCAAGGCCAACTGGTCATTGCAGTAAGTGCAGTTTATTAGTAAGAGAAGAAACTACAGTTGCAGGGATGGTCTAAAAACCCTCAAAAAATTCACTTCAGAAAATTGTCTTATTGCACTAATATTCTTCACAACTAATATATGCAGACTCAATAAATTAAGATTTGAGTCTTTTAAAAAAATCAGAATTAGGAATGTGCTACTTTTTAAGTGACATCAGGAACTCAATGCCCAAGTTATTTACTTGCTAAAACAGAAAACAAGAATTTGTTGCCTTTCTAGCTACAGTCAGTGATTTATAAATACACTTTATAACGTGCTATGCAATACATTAATAATTTTTTTACAGCAAATGACAAGTTTGAGGTTTTCCCCTGATACATCAGTAATAATTCATAACCTACAAGCAGCTTATTGTTTCCAAAAGCTTTTGATTATCCAACATCCCTTTTAGCAATAGAAAGCAAAGGCTGCCAAAAACATCCAGCATTCTTGGATGTCCAGTGTTTTAGTCCAGTTTTACCTAAACTGATTAAATCTTCTGTCAGCCATGAATAAGCAGCTGAAGACAAACTGCCATGGCCAGTGCAAGGCCCTGATCCCAGGAGCTGCTCAGGGTATAAACCTGCCAAGGGAGCTGCAGGTGCTCAGCATTGCTCAGAATCAGACCTTTGGGGTAGTTTATTAAAAAGACATTCTCATGCTCCAAACCAATGTTACAGAGAAAAAGCCAAGTTAGCTGTTAGTGAATGAACATGTGCCAGAGACAAGATGCTAAGGAGCTTTCAAAAAGCAGTCCACATACCATCCCAGGTATCTCCACCACCTAGAGGAAAGTGTAAGAGATGAACACAGGTACAGGACAAAAGGCTGCAGATAAAACAGTCATTTACACAGCTATGGGAGAAGTTTTCTATTAGCACATTTATCAACTAAGGCTACCCACTGCTGAGCCTACAAGGACTGAGAGGATGGCACTGATGAAGGGCCAAAGGATGGAAGCATTAGTGCCTGCAGATGGCCGCGGGATTCCCTGGAGATTTTGCCTCAAATCGTGTAACCAGGTCTAAAAACCTCCACTTTAGCTGTGCAAGGGAACAGCCAATTGCACCTGAAGGAAGGGGAATCCTGAGAGCCCTACTCAAGCTCACAAGTCATGCAAGCAGGGAGAAGCTCCTGAGCTGGAGCTGAGTTCCTCCCAGGACTGTTCCTCACCTTCTGTCTCCATGTCTTGCCCCTTGGGAGCTTCCCCAATGTCAATAGTGAACATCACTATCTTGGGAGTCATGGTGGACATCCTGTTGCTGAAGCAGAACTTGTAAGTTCCATCCATGTGGGCAGCAAAGGTGTATTTTCCACTGGACTCTCGATCTCCTTTATAAATCCCTTTGTTATCGGGCCCTGTAATCTGTGTGGGGAAAAGAGAGGTCACACGTTTTTATTTCAAACACAGAGGTTCCAAATGCACCAGCACAGCACTGCCAGCACGCCCTGCACAGCACCAGCACCATCTGTAACCTGCCTGCCTTGGCACGCTTCAGCCCTTCCCTCCCACAGCTCACTGGTGAAGCTCCCTGCACGGAAATCTCTTTTATAAACCCCACAAACTTCTTGGTGAAGGAAGTCACACAAAAGCCTCTCTCCCTGGCCTCCTGTGGTCGAGATAAGCGGCCAAGAACAAGCAAACCACAAACTCTGGCTGTCTGTCAAATTAACACCACCAGGGGAAACCTTATCTCTGATGTCTGAAGGAAAGGAAAAAGGCAAAACAGACATTCCCCAATCCACTTTAGACACACAGTCGGGCACTGCTGCTGTTTCCATTTCAAATGGACCGAACCCCTGAGTTCTGAGCTCTCAGGGCCACCGTGATCCTGGATTTCCACCCACCAGTGGCAGTGAGGGGATCCCAGAGCCGCCAGACCTGTCCTGTGTCACAGCCATGTGCCACTTCCAGCTGCTGCAGGACTCTCGCAACTGTGATAGCCCAAACAAAACCCTCTCTGCTCTCTAACACGAAAACAACTCGTACTCAGTCTGCTCCTGATTTGATTTCTCTATGAAGACAAGTATCAGCTCAAAGCTGTCCCGATGGTCACAGACGGCCCCTCTGGGCTCAGGGGAAGCCGCAGCTGCTGCTGGCGGAGCGCAGCCCCGTCGGTCCCTGCTCGCTCCCAATTCCCGGTGCCGCGGCCGCAAACCCCGCGGGAAGGCGAGGGCACGGCTCGGCCAGCGCAGCCTGCACCAGCACCGGGGGCGACCCCC
>VWZP01007108.1:648029-671896 GCA_013396995.1 Dicaeum eximium
TCATGGACGTGTATGACATCGCCTCGGCCGTGGGGCAGGAGTTTGAGCGGGTGATCGATCAGCACGGCTGCGAGGCCATCGCCCGCCTCATGCCCAAGGTGGTGCGGGTGCTGGAGATCCTGGAGGTGCTGGTGAGCCGCAACCACATCAACCCCGAGATGGAGGAGCTGCGCCTGGAGCTCGACCGCCTGCGCCTGGAGAGGATGGACCGCATCGAGAAGGAGCGGAAGCACCAGAAGGTGCGGGCGGGGACCGGGGGGACGCGGCGGGGCAGGGCTGCCCCGCCTGCCGCAGCCGCTCCGGGGGAAGCCGGGCTCCGGCCCCCCCGCCGTTCTGCCCCCGCCGCCGCCGGGAAAACAAAGAGCGAGGCCGGGGCGCGGGCCGGGATGGAGCCGTGGGAGCGGGCGGGGCACGCGTGCGGTACAGCCCGGGCGGGCTCAGGCTCTGCGCGGATGCTGCCTGAGCGTCGCTGAGGCTTTGGGCGTGTTGTTGTTTTTTGTTTCCTTCCCTCCTGGAAGTTTCCTCCCTCCATCCCTTTCTCCACCCCTTCCCCAGTCGCTGCATTTCCTTCCCCTGTGTCTCCCCGATTGGGACTCCTGCTCCATCCCCTCTCCTGACGGGAGCACGGTGCTGCTCCCTGCTAGGCCAGCAAAGGTCACTGACAAGAATACACTTTCTTCTCCGGAGCTGGGAATGATTTAGCTGTCTAGTTTTCCTGGCACAGAACTTCGGGCTAGGAGAGAGATGGAGAACCAAGTGATTTGAGAGCTGAAGAGGAGGGAAGAGCACTCTGCCGGATTGCTGCTCCATCCTCTGATGGCAAGATGTCCCTCGGCTTGTTCTGGGGTGGTCACAGCGTTCCCTGACCCCACTCCCATTAAAGCCCAAGGCAGAGACAGCACGCTCCAGTTACTGCAGTAAAAGTGGCAGATCCACTCTTTAAACTATCTAGATAATTGATATAAGAAGTTCTTCTTCTGGTAAATGACTATGCTAAATCATCACTGCTGCCTCATGCCATTCCTCATTCCACACACAGAATCAGGATAAACAGGACACAGAGGATTTCTGGAAGAAAGACCCCCACCTTCAGGATTTGGCTTAACTGGATAAATCCCAGTTTTATATTTTAAAAAGAGTCAGCTAAAGGGCTTTCACCTAGCATATGGAAAATCCAAGATAAACCCTGCAACATTTTGCAGGGGAAGTCTCAGGGCAATGTCTCTGAAAAGGAACGTAAAAGATCTTTAATGTACAAAGCCTTGATAAGTCTCAAGAGTATGAAAAAAGAAGGTCTAGAGAACAGATACAAATATGTTGGATATTTACCAAAGGCTGTGGGTGAAGCAGATACTGAACTGACCCAGTGTCATGGTACAAGTTGTTCTGTGTAGATGTTTCAGAAGTTCTTATAAGTGTTAAAAAGTTTCCTAAACGTGTCAGCTGATTTCCCTGCCAGTCAACCACCGCTGCTCTGTCAGCTTCTCTGAGGGTTGCCAAGTGGCTCAGGGAGTGTTTAAACAGTTTACTTCAGTCTAAACAGATTTTAACAGGAAAATAAACTGCATGATACATACCTTTTTTTTTATTTTAATCAAGCTGGTTCCCAGTGCACCAGGTCCCTACAGAGCTGTGGTCTCACATCTTCTGTGTACCAGTGTGAGGGTTTGAGACTTTCACAGGACAGGTGCTGATAAGCAGAAAAAAACAGATACAGAAAAATAGTTTTTGACATCAAAACCTCCAAAAAATACCCAGTCAAGCTTTTAGTGGTCCTTGCAAGCATCAGTTTATGAGATTTCAACACTTAAACTTTATGTGTGAATCTGTTTTATGTGTAGACCTGGCTCAGCACCCACTGCCTGGGGATTCTGAGCTGTTTGGCACTGCCTGGCCCGTGGATGTGCCTCCCCTGCCTGGTACTTCCATTAATGAGGATTCAGAAGTTAATTTCTGCTCCAATTCATTGGGCTCTTCAGTAGCAATACATGACAAAGTTTGCCTTGGCAAACCTTAGGATAGCTGTGTGTTTACAGTACAGCTACATATAAATGATATGTTTAGATTGTTTGGGAGTTTGTGTGCATTCTATTTTGGTTTTATCAATATGCTTGTAAGTGATGAATGTGCTGGTTTATTGCTAAAATAGGTCACTGCGTTATTTTAGCTACAGAGTTGTAACAGGCAGCATCACTGTAAATAGTCCAGGTTTTTGGAAATACCAATTTCATTACAGATTTACTTTTTTCTCAAGATAAAGTGTTTCAAGTAAAATAGGTGATTAATTACATTTTCTTTCCCTTTTAATACTTAAGTCTGCTTACCACACCTTTGCTATTTATTATTCTTTGCCACAGAATGTTTTCTGCAACACTTTTAGCATCAGTACAGTAATTAATACTGGAATATAATGGCATTAGGACCCAAAAGTCATCAGGAACATGACTTCCCATTATCAGAGCATACATTCAAAGCAGAGATATATCCTTTAATCTCTCAGCAGAGCTTATTTTAGCCTCGAGCTGTGCTTGGCTGGGTTGTTGTGTGAATGTGTTTTGTTGTTAGGTAGGAAAGGGGCATGTGGATGGATGTGAAAGTCAGCAGTGACTCAGCCTGGCTCCAAGGATTTGCATGCAGCTTTTTGTTTGAAGAACATAAGTGAGACTGGAGCAGGGAATGCCCCACACTGCAGAAGTGAGATGTACAGAGAAGCTTTTGGAACAAGCAAGGTTCTAAATACAACTGTTTTCCTTAGGGACTTTTTACTTTTTGTCCTGACCTGACCTTCATGAGGATTGGTGACAGCTGCTGTTGACAGTGTCCCGACAAACGGGAGCTGTTTTGACTGGCCTGGGGCTGCTGCTAAGGCAGGCACCACTCAGGGCTCTCCAAGAGAACAATTCACATGGGCCTGTGTTCACCGTGTGCACCAGGAGCCTGGCTTTGCTGCACTGATCACACACACATCAGTTCACACTTGTGTTTCATAACAGGAATTTAGACCAGGCTGTTCTGTCACAGGAGCACGTCCAGCCCTGAGTTCCTGGCCCTCGCTGTGGGATGGTCTGGGGGCTTTCTGACAGCTCTGCAGCTGCTTCCTGGGGTGCAGGAGGGAACTGGTGCTTTGGTGATTTGTCTAACACAGCAGCCCCTTAATCTGCTCCTCACAGCACAGCAGGGTGTAAGGAGCCATCCTCTGGGAACTTGCTTTGCATCAGGGATGATCCCCTGGGTGTTTACATTCAGCAAGTAGCAAAGGGGACTGTGGGGGCTGCTCTCCTGGTGGTGGCATTAGAAAAGCAGATGTCTTCTAAGGAACTCAAAGTAGTCTCATTTAATTGTTTCCCATAAGAATCAGTAGGATCATTACTAGTTTGATCTGTAAATTGTCCAGTCAAAGACTCTTAACATGTTTTAAAATATAAATGTGTTGTCCTGATCTACCTTATAGGAATTAGAACTGGTGGAGGATGTCTGGAGAGGGGAAGCACAGGATCTTCTTACCCAAATTGCACAGCTGCAGGAGGAGAATAAACAACTGATGACAAACTTGTCTCACAAAGACATTAATTTCACAGAGGAGGAATTTCAGAAGCACGAAGGCAAGTTTGCTACTTCAAATTCAGTCCTTGCTTTGTTACAAAAATCAATACTTATCAAATTACTTTGACTCGATACTCTGGTGTGGTTTTTCACTGTAGATTAATTCAGATCTGGGTTTTGAAGACTTGTTTGGTTTTGTTTGTTTGGTCTTTTTTACCTAAATAGAAAGTCTCTGAATACATGATGACACTGAAGACATGGTAAGAGGTGGAGAAATGAGGGAAAGAAAAACAACTTTTTGTGTGGCTGAAAAGCACCTCTGGAAGTAAAGTCTAGATACACCTTTTGGTCTATAACTTGTTTGAGCTCTCACTTTGCAAAAAATATTCTTAAGCCTTCCTTATGTTTATTAACACAAACAGAATAATCCATTCAAGTGTTTATTTCACACATTATGCACAAAACCAAGGGCAGCTGTTGATCTGTTCAGGATAACTGTTTGTACAGTAGCACATCAAGATTTCTTTGTCAAAATTGTATCATCCCCCATGTGGAGATATTCTAGGAGAATATCATGATATTCTCCTTGAAGAGGAGATACTGATTTTACTTGATTTACCTGCCTTTTTTGGGAGATATATAGCCAATTTAGAATAAATCAGGAGATTTATAATCCAGGAAAGGAGTGAATCCTAAAGAGTTGGAAGAACCCATTTGTGGGCATTCTTGAGGCAGAATGAAGCTCAAGACAGACCTGCAAGTACAGGTAGATCTCACTGCAGCAGCTGAAGCAATTGCCAGCCTCAGCTCTGAGCCACAGCTCAGCCAGCAGCCCTCTCCCAGGAGCAGAGGAGTAGATGCCCCTTTGCTCCACCATTCCCAGCACAGAATTGGAGGTTGTGAGATCCAAATCCCTTTCCCCGTGTCCTGAGTGGAGCGTGCAGGGTGACTGAGCAGTCTGAAAGCAGAGCACACAGCTGAGCCATCACAGCTCTGCAGTGAGCATTAGGAATGAAGGGATATCCTTTTCCAGGCTCCAGAGGCTGGGATCAAATGGAGCTTGCTGGAGGTGGATAAAACTGCTCAGCACTGTGGAAGTTGCACTCATTCTCTCCCCAAGGCTCAGTGCTGCTCACTTGCACTGGGGAAGAGTATAGGGAAACCTTCAAAAAGTAAAAATTGTTAAGCCTCTCAAGATACTTTTTAAAACAAATGCAATGCTTTCAAATTAGGAGTCAATTAGTGGCAAAGAAGTAGCTCAACATCAGGCTGACAAACCCCATGCAAAATTCAGAATGGCAGTGATGAGTCATGGACCATGAAGACTGACATTGTGTTATAAAGAATCAGCTTCCCCTTTGTTTTCTTTTTTTTTTCTTCTTCTTTTTTTTTCCTTTCCAGTGGCTATCTAGCTCACTGCAGCTCATGTGCTTGCATTTAAATATAGCCATACTCTTCACATCCAGCCAGCCAAGCAAATGCCAGACGTGCTTTTCTTGTTATTTTTACTGTGTCTACCCATGTATGACAACACAAACAAAACCCATAAGCCCATTCCAGAGCTTAGATTCTGAGATCACCAATACTCAAAATATTCAGTTTAACTGAAATCTTTAATTTATATCAACCCCATTTAATTATTGGGATCTATTATATCAAACCTGGTTGTTTGTCATTAATGAGCAGGGATAGATTTATCTCAAATGACTTGTTTGGATAGTGTCAGAAAGCAGTTCTGCTGCTCTTTTTCAGTCTCTGTCCTTTGGTCTGATGTAGAGTCCAGGGAGGCAGGATTTCAAGCTCAATCCTGTGTTAGCTGGACTGATTTTGAGCAGACTGCAGTGCTCCTATCTGGGCATGGTTTAGCACTGTGATCACATCTCCCCTCAGTGCTGGCCCTGGGGATCAGCAGCTCACTGCTTACTCACCAGACAGGGAGAGGGGTTATTTTACACAGGCAGCAGAGGCCACTGATTTGGTGTGCAAGACCTTGAGAGTCAATCCTGCCAATTAATTCTCAGAGCCTCACTTGAGTGTGATGAAGTGTTTGTTAGAGAGGCAGAGTCCTGTGCAAACAGGAGTGCTGTGTGCAGTCTGAGCAGAGCAGGGCTCTTGTGTGGCAGCACAACACAAAACACAAGGGAGGGGTTAAAGAGGAGCCTGTAACACCCATTAAAGTGACTCCTCCCAAGCCCAGACTGAGCACTGCTTGAAACCTGATGGTGCTGACTGATTGAATATCCTAGGAAAATGCCACATGCAAACCTGACCTGAGTGTGTCAGACAGGACGAGCAGGCTGCTGTGGCACTGCAGGGGAGCTGCTGTCTCAGCCTGGCTGTGGTGAGGGACAGGCAGCAGGATGGCAGCACCTCTGTGACCCTCCTGTGCTGCAGGACCTACAGTTCCCTTCCAAAGGGGCCTTGAACTTGTTCTGGGTGTTTAGGTAATGGTGCAGTGCCACAGGTCCTGCCTGGCACCTGGCCTGTTGGGATAGGTGTTGTATGGACACAGCACTGAACAGATCACTAAACATAAAGAATGTTCTTTTTTTTCCCAGTTTATTTTCTTTTTTGGTGTCCTCCCCTCCAGCTGCTTTCCTTTTTCTTGCTGGAACAATGCCAGGACCACAGCAACCCACAGGAAGCTGCTCATAGGATGTGCCTGGGGAAGCTGGCTGGGTGAGCCATTTCAGATCTCGCACTTATTAGAGTTTGAACCATTTAGAGATAATTATTTTACATTTAGGGCACTTAGTGATTTCCCTCTCCTCTTTCCCAGTGCCTGAGGAAATGAAAGGAGATGTGACTGTTCCACAAAACTCTCCACCTTTCCTTCCCCCCACCACTTCCTGAAATAAAAATTGTAGTGATCTGTGCAGACAATTGAAGTCTTTTAGGTTCACCAAATGTTAGCAAGAAAAATGAGCACAGTGGGAGGAAAAGTAGTCAGCACTGAATGGTACTTTTTCTTTAAATAGCACCTGCTATCTAGAGATCTCAAAGCACCTCACAAGCACTAATGGATACAGCTGCATTCACTACTTCCTTCTGGGTGAAACCACCAGCCTAAAGTTTCACTGCAGTCCCTCTATTTCAAGGCAAAGTTTTGGGTTCTTTTGGTTTCAAACACAGCTGATGTTTCAGGCCCCAGCCCTGAGATTGGCTGCAGTGAGTGATCCAGGAACCTGCAGTGAGGTTTGTGGGGGCAGATAAGTACCAGGCCTGTGTTGTGGTAGAGGAATGTGGGTCTTTTAGAATAGTTAAGCAGCAGTTTGTGACACTTGTTCTCCCTGGTAGGTATGAGTTGGTACCACAGCAAAGAATTAAAATTATCCTGTGAAGAACCAGAACCCAGAGCAACATGGAGCTGATAAAAACCAGGGTCCAGAAATAGAGCAGGCAAATGTACCACAGCATTAAAAGGGATGAGAAGGTAACACTAGAATGTGAACACCATGTCACTGACAGTTCTTTTCTGGGGTTTGACAGGAGCATGTCCTGTGAACCAAATTCCTGGCCAGCCATGACCACCAGTCCTTTTCCCAGCAGAGCAGTTCCCTGTTCTCTGCAGTACCACAGCTCTGGCCCTTTAGCACTGAGGATTGGAGCTGCTGTTCTTCCTGTTTGCTCTGGTCCCCTCCCTGCATGCGAGTCCACAGCTGCTGCAGGAGTGCACATCCACCAGTTACTCCCTTTCCTTCTCTGAGGTTTGTCCTGCTCTACTCTGTTATCCATCAGTTCATTCTGCAGCTGACCTGTGAGCTGCAGTTCCTAAAGACATGCAGCTAAATTCTCTTGTGGTAACAATTCTGGATTTCTCTGATGAGGGAAAAACAAAACCAGAAAGTCTGAGCTGATGTTAGGAAGCAGAGCCTTTCCTGGCTGGATACATTTGATACATACAGAGCACATTTTTGATGTGGATTTTTAATATATTAAAAAAGAAGCAGCTTTCCAGCCAGCCCAGAGTAGGGAGTGAATTAGCACCACTTGCAGTTCATAAATGGAAGAAGGTGAAAACCCACATAACAAAGTACTTTGCCAAAATTAATAGAGTCAGCAGCAGACCCTGGATTTGACCCATCTTGTGCAACATGATTTCATGTGATAGTTCAGGACCATCACACTGCACATCTCTGCCATTCTCAGGGAAATCAGGGCAGGAGGTTCATCATCTCACCAAGGTAAAACCTCTGGTCTGTGTCTGCTCTCAAGAGCCCATCACTGCAGTGCCAGATCCAAGTTATCTCTGTAATGGCAAATAGAAGAATGCTTCCTGTGGTTTATGACATTTCCTAATGATTCATTGGTCAGATTTAAGGTTAATCTAACCCTTTCTTTATTTTCAGATAGGATCAGTGTTTGATTCTTGGCAATGTTCCAAACTTCTTTCACCAGTGAAATGCTATGAAGTATTTTTCTCTCAAGTACAGTTACTCTAAATATTAATTACCACACAATAGGATGGGAAAAGGGTGGCAAAACATGAAGAGAAAATATGTGACCATAATTCAGACTAAATTTTGGTTCTGCATTCAGGGTGGGGGTACCCTCTGAAGGTCCTGTTTCATCTTCTTTTCACCAAACACAAAACTGGATTTGAAATAAAAATCAATCTAGTTCAGTGTTCCTCAGGTGGTTTGGATCCAGATGCAATCCACAACAGTGATATGTTGTTTACATCTTACTGAAGATCCAGACCATATTTTTTACAATTTTCACAAGGCCTTGGCCAGCTGATTCCAGAGATAATCACACAGATAGCCAAGCTCCCTGGGGCATGGTGAACATTGATGTAAAGCTACCAAGGCAGTAAGATGCAGCAGTGTCTCTCACTGTTCTAAATGTTTCTGAGGACTGTCAGTTCCATTTTTAAGGAGTCTCTGTGCAGTGGCTTTATGGAGTGGATTCTGTAATCAGTGTTCTCTGTTACCCTTGAGGTAACCTCTACATCTCTGTAATTCTACCAGCAGACAACTTCCAGAGTTTACTTAAATATTTCTCATTGCTATTGTTCTCAGCCTCAGCAGCTCCTGACTGTCCTTAGTTTGTGTTCTGTGTTCTTTTTTTAACCAGGGATGTCAGAGAGAGAGCGGCAAGTCATGAAGAAGCTGAAGGAAGTGGTAGATAAACAGAGGGATGAAATCAGGGCAAAGGACCGGGAACTTGGACTTAAAAATGAGGATGTAGAGGCTGTAAGTGGCTCTTGGTCTTCCTATTTCTCTTCTTTCTCACCCACACTTCCATAGCCTGGTTTTGAGTTTGAAGTTAATATAGAAAGTAGCAACAGTGCTGGATTAATAGTCCTGCAACTGAAGTGTCCAGCAGAGCTGTGGAGTGTCCAGAATGGTCAGGCTTCAGTGCAGTCCCAAACCAAGGATGTGTGGGTCACCTCTGCATGAGAAAGGCACTGCTCAGCCCAGGCCAGCAGTGACCTGTTCAGGACTTAGCCTCAGCTGAGTCACAGACTCCACTGTGACATGACATGGGGTTTGGCACTTTCTGTGGAATGACCTCCTTACCCATATTTTGCTTCCCATTCCTCACACTGCCTCATGTCCTTAGGCCATGGGACTTTCCTGGTGCTAGTAAGGCCAGGCCTGGGTGATCTCTGCTCTGCCCAAGTGCCTCTGGCAGATGCTGCAGCATTTCAAGTTGGGGCTGTCCACACACACCCTGCAGGTCACATCCTGCCTTAGGAGAGAGCTTTGGAGCTCAAAGCAAAGTACTTGTAAACTGAACACTAAGGATTCCTCTGTCTTGTCTTTCTTCTCCCCTGGGTTCAGATTTTATTCAGAATCCCATAAGCCACCCTATCCTTGAATTAATATCAGAAGTGATGGATTTGCTTTTACCTCAAAAACTCCCTGTGCTAGGGGAATTTACTCTAGAAATCAATTAAATTTGAGTGACTGAAACTGTAGTAGATAATTAGATATTAGAAAAACTAATCTGGGGGTGAGGAGAGGGGGGGAATTTTTCAGATTAAATACGACAGGAACCCACTACTTCAAGATGATGTTTGGGATTGGTCCATCATGGCTCATGGCTGAATGGCCAGTGAGCTCTTGCATGGATGTTTTGCAGCTCCAGCAGCAGCAGAACAGGTTAATGAAAATTAACCACGACCTGCGGCACCGGATCACGGTGGTGGAGGCCCAGGGGAAGGCGCTGATCGAGCAGAAGGTGGAGTTGGAAGCGTATCTGCAAACCAAGGAGCAGGAGATGGGCACCCTGAGAGCAGAGCTGGGCAAGCTCAGAGAAAAGCTGCAGGGTGAGGACAGCCAGGCCAGCCAAAATGGGGAGGAAGTGAAGGTAAGAGGCACTTTGAATCACTTTTTAAACAGCCTTTTAAAAAGCTTTGGGCTTCATACCGAGTATCTCTTTGCATTTTGGCAGGGGTGGTAGGGTGATTGCTTCATTTTCTTCACACCTACCCCTTCCCACAAAGGAGAACAAACCAATTCCTTGGAGAGTCTGAGTTTTCCAAAGACAAATGGCCCACAGTAGCTTCAGCTTTGCCAGATCTGCAAATACTCAAGGCCAGATGGGTCACAGGGGTGCACAGGGTGATGGTGGCAGATGAACCACAAGGGAACAGAAACTGTGCCAAAGTGTTCCTGGAGTCAGGGCAGAGCTCTGACACCTGGTCCCTGCAGTGCTTATGGCACTTCAGATCAGTCAGGACTAAGCTGGTTAAGTGCTACCAAATCAACATATAAATATTTCAAAGCACTTTTTAGAGGAACCAACTTTGGCCTATTTCTGCTTTTGCTTCCTATTAGAATTTGTGCAGTGAAGTGTTGTGAGCACAGATGTTTGTGAGAAGCAAACATTCCTGCTGGCAGAGCCAGGTTCCTGCAGAACAGGCAAAGTGACAGTCTGCAAATGGAGCTGGGCTGAGATCAGAGCAGCAGGAATGCAAATCTGAGAGGAGCTTCCTGAGAAAAAGATGCACTGATCTGTTGATCCCATAGTCCTCTTTATGGTTGCTAGTATTTTCCTTTGTGCCTATGACATTAGTTTTTTATTCCTGAGGCAAATGTACTGCGTTTCCTTCTCCTAATGATGCTCTTAGCAGAGTAGGAAATGCAATAAGGGGTGTCATGATATTTAAGAACTTAGAGGAGCTCTATCAACAGAGCTGTTCAGCTTGGTGCATTGGTAAGAGCTCCATGGTGTAAATGCCTGACAGACTGCAGCAGAGAGTGAAACATCCAGTGAAACTTCCATTTCACTGGCAACAGGCAGGAATACACATCAAAAAGCAGAGACAAGTGCTGATGGGTTACCTTGGTCCCCTGGGAACGTGACAGCCAGTGTCACTGCTGAACTGGCAAGCACTGTATTAATAATAAAAAGGATTATTTCATTGCTGTTAATTCAGCCAGGAAACCCAGCTTTGTAAACAGGGCTGGGGAGCCCAGGCCTGGAGCCAGCAGGAGTGAAAGTGTCCTCAGAGTCTGCAGAGAAAGGATGCATTCTTCACCTCTCTCTAACCCATCAGCAGTGGTGCCTCTTCTAATGAGAGCTGTCCCTGCTCCCTGTGCCAGGACTCTGCTTCCACAGGCACTGCAGGGCCAAGCAGAAAGCTGGAGTAGCTGCATGCTCCAGAATGGACATTGCTTGTTAGCCTCAGCCAAGGACATTTGCATCCATTTGGGTACAGGCTGCTCAATCTTTGCTGATTTGAGCCAAATCTAGCAAAAATAGCTTCTATGGGCAGAGATCTGGGGCAAATATACAACAAAAGAAGAGACAGCAGCTCAGACCCATACCTAGGGGGTCAAGAGGAGGAAAAGTGTTTGGGTAATTTCCTTTGAACCTCTTGTTAGGTTGCATCAATCTTTATTCCATGTAGTCTGTGTGAAGGAATGTGTTTGGATGAAAAGGGTGATCAAACAGTGCCCAAGTGAGCATTGCTCTGCTGCCTCATCCCTGCAGGACAGGCACTGAAATTCACCTTGCACCAGCCTTAGCCCAGCTCAGCCTGAAACCATGGATCATTGTAGTGCAAAACCATTTCACAAACACAGGAGCTTAGAGGAGGGTAAGGTCAGGATTACAAAAAATGGACAGTGTAGGAATTTCACTACTCAACTCCTCAAATTTCCAGCTTGTATCCCAGGAAGGTGTCACTGCCACACAGGAGCTCCCAGGAGGGCGAGTGGCTGACCTGGCTGCTGGCAGCTCTGATTTCATGTGCTGGCCTCTATCAGTCCTTGCAAAAAGCATCACATTTCAAATGGACTTTGCTACATTTCAAATGTATTTTCCTGGAACAGAGTGTCCTGAGTTTATTTGTATTGTTATAAGTCTTGCAGACCTCTTAAGGCTTGGAGCTGCTTTTCAAAATCTAAATTCCAAGTACCCTTCCCAGAACCTTGTGATTTTTCATAATTTCTGTGCAGCCACTGAGTGGAACAGCAGCACAGGACCTGAGCAATGGTCTCCTGTGTGCTGTGCTTACACTGACCATGTTTTCACATGCAGTTTGTGCCACAGTTCTGAGCAGGTGCTAGAGATGACAGGAAGCAGCTCCACAGGCCTGGGAATCAAGACTTGTACCTAGAGAGGAAATTCTGGCTTGTTGGGAGCCACAGAAACTGGGTGGTGGGAGATAAAATTCCTCCAAGCTTCCAGTGAACTCTTAGAGGAAAAGAAGAGGCAAGGGTACAGGTGTGCAAACACCTCATCTGCAGTTTTCTGCCACTTTGTAGCCAGATCTGGTGCTAACACCTCTTGGTTTTTAATGAAAGCATAAGGGGGGATAGAAACTTAAATCTCCACTTTGTATGTTTACATTAGAAGACAACTCTTTGTGGGAGGAGCTGGAAGGAACTGCATGACCTTTTCAGTGTTTATATTAAAAAACTGATGTTTGATTTACTCCATTCGTTAAAAGTATGAATTCCTAAAACTGACTTACCAAAAGTTGGACATTTGAGTTGGACAGTGAATTTAAAGCCCATATTTCACTCCCTAGGCAGAACCAAACAATGATGATTGTCTCTCTGAGGCAGAAAAGATGGCAATGGACTTAAAAGATCCCAATCGCCCAAGATTCACCCTGCAGGAGCTCCGGGACGTCCTTCACGAGAGGAATGAACTGAAATCTCGAGTGTTTTTGCTTCAAGAGGAGCTTTTATATTACAAAAGGTGGGTTACATCTCCTCTCCTGCTGGATGGTATACTCAGGGGAGCCACAGGGCTGGTGTAGAAACAATAAATGTGCTCTGAATTCTGCCCAAGTTGGTGTTTCTGCAAAGGCTTGTGCAGAGACTGCCAGAATACAGCCTCAGTTTGAGCCCAGTACCTCAAACTCGTCCTTCCCTAACTCCCAGCTCTGCCCTGAGTCCTAGAAAGATGACAAACATTTAATACATTTGAACTTCAAAAATGAGGATAGGACTGGGTCTAAAATGAAAATTCTAGACCTTTTATTTAATCCATTCCTCCCCTCCCTGTCACAATGGGAAGAAAATATTGAATGGAGACCCAGTTCTTGGTGCTGATCCTTGGCTGATAAAAAATCTTCAATTTATTTGAATGGGTTTTGAACAGATCTTTTTGAATTCCTTCATCAACAGTGCTACCTCAGATTGAATTGTAGATCTCAAAGTGCTTCCATGGCTTGGGAGGTGAACATTAATTATCTTTTCTTTCTTTCAAGTGAGGAAATGGAAGAAGAAACTAGATCCCCACAGCCTACACCCATAATTCATCCAAAACCCTCAGCTCAGCCTGAATCTGGAATCAAACGACTGTAAGTAGCATATTTACCAAGCATACTGGATGTAGTCTGTAAATACCAAATACCAAATGCTTCTTATACATAGGACAGTTTTAAAACTTTAAAAATTCAGATAACCACATTCCTATTGTATATGAGAGAGACGCTCTATGAGCACTTGGCAGATGTGAAACAACAGTTGGTTTTGGCCAAAACTTTTGCCTAGATCTGGGACAACTTTCAGTCATGGATTATCATTTTCCCATGACCTCACTGTGCCATTTCCCTGTTGACTGAAGCCTTTAGACCCTGACTTGCACTCTGTTGGCAGCACAAAAACCTTCTGTTTGCTGAGCAAATTTGCTGCTGAGAGGATGGGCACTTGCTTGGATAAAAGAACCTCACCTTTTTCTGAAATATTAATGCTGCTTTTGGAACCAAAGCCCACTGCCAGAGATGTGCTGTTACTAGAGTATCACTTAATTATAAAATCACTGTGTTGGCCAGTCCTTTTCTCTGTTGAAACTCCCTCCTGTACATTTATTTATTCCAAATTAAGTCGTCTAATCTCATAGCAACACTTTGGATTTTTGTGATGACAGAAGCTTAACTTTTTTAACTGCATAAGTGATTTTGGAACAGTTGTTTCCATCTAAAGAGCTCTTCCATCCTGTCCCCATGGCCACAACCTTCAGTCCTTGTTTAATAACAGCAGCAGCAGTGAGAGTAAATTCCATAGGAAGATCTGGACTGACCCAAAACACCACAAAGTCGGGAGGGCACTGTTGATTATTTGCAGTGGACTGCAGCTTTCTGCCTGTGCTGAGAAAAACCTTCCTCTCCCATGAGTAGAAAATACACTTTGAGTTTGGACCTCAGTTTTTATTCTGCAGCTGTGGTGACAATGATGATAATACTGTGTCACACAAGATCTTCACTGTAAAGTTTCTCTTTTCTTTTACATTTTAGAGTTTTTAAAAGCTAATTCTGTTGTAGGAAATGGCTGGTTTCAGCTCACACAGTTTGAATGATGAAGCAAAGGCAGCATGAAAATGTAAATAGAGGTTGTAAGGCAGAGCACATGTTGGTGAGGTATTAGCTTTGACTCTGCCTAAGCTGAAATTTCTTCTTTTAGATGTCATGCTCTGTCACCAGGTTCCACTCTGCTCTCTCCACTTAGCCATCATATTAAATAAGGGAATATAGAACTGTCTACCTGAGTAATCTGAAGGATGGTAACAGTTTTCAGGTTTGTCTCATTCTTGCAGCCTGTCTGGATAGGATTTCTTTGGTGGGGTTTTATTTTCCTTCCCTCCTCCTCTCTCTCTGTGTTGTCAGCACTGTATTTGTAGTTGGGCTTTAAAAAGTCAGGAAATGGCACTGCTGGGCAAGCCAAAGAAGCCAAGTGTAGCTTCTGTCCTGTCCCAACACCCTCCTGCCCCAGCTGCAGTCCCTGCCTGCTGTGAGGTGTCTCCAGAGCTCCCTTCTCCTCTCCAGGTCCCTCTGGCTGCCTGGAGAACATTCTGGCACACTGTACCCAGTGATGTGATGAAAGCTTGCAGTGCTGCTCTCTGCATGCAAAGTGCCTTTACAGAGGAAAGTGGGGTTGCTTTTCCCTCTCTTTCAGAGTTTTCCTCCTGATTAAACAAAAAGCTGAAGTACAAAAACAGGAGCCCTCTCAGGGGAAGTTTTGTGCTTGCCTGTGCAATGTGCCCTTTTTCCTTCACCACACAGTCTGAGGGAATGAGCCCTAAGGATGTGTAGCCTGTGCCATCCAAGATGTGCTCAGGTGATTCAGTGCTGCAAGTCCATAAAGAAAGGAAAACAGAAGCTACAGGAATCAGCATTTTTTCTGGGTTGGCACGTTTGGGGCAAACTCTGAGTTCTGATCTCAGACAGACTGGCTGTACATTTGTCTCTCCCACATCACATGACAGAGTTTTAATGAAATAATGTAACCAGGAGGCTTTACTGAGGAGGAAAAGACCAAGGATTAAAAATGCTCCCTCTGTTTGGAGCAGAAAACACCCTTTTGTTTTCTCCTTAAGACTACGTGCTTGTTTGTCACTGATGTCATGTCTCAAACAGCCAGGAGTTTTCTTCCTATTCTTGCAGTCTACAAAAGCTGGTGTGTCTGTCAGTTCTGCAGCTCAGGACGTGCCACGATGCATAAAAATCGAGATCCTGGCTGCTGCTAATGATCCAACAGTGTTTGCCCATTTGTTTTAATTTTACTCTCAGAACAGCAGTTAGTGAGTTGGGAGAGCTGCATTTGGTCACAAGTGAAATGTCTCTCGTGATTTCAACTCAATCTTTAATTGACATTAGTCCACAGTTCAAAAAAATATTTGGGACAAGGGAGAAGCTCTGAGGAGAATCCCTAGAGAAACAGAGGGTGTTCCAGGTATGATGGAGGTGTGCTGGCAGGGGTGTGTGGGGCTGGCTGGGCACAGAGCACTGGGCTCTCTCAGCTGCATGCATTGTCTAATGCTCAGTGCAAGTGCTGAACCCTCACAAAGAACCCGTCTTGCTGCGAGCCAGCTCCAGAGTGCTCCTGCCAGAGCAGCTGCAAGGTTTCCCAAAAGCATTCAGCTGCCTGCAGTTGGCATCTTTCTGCATGAGAAGTAACCCAGGTTCTTTTGGAACAGACACACAGGCCCTTTAACCATGGAGTTTCCTAGGAGGTTATTTCAAGAGTTCAGCTGCAATACTGGTTTTTAACTTGAAAATATCAACTGTAACCCTTGTGAAATCTTTAACTGAAATGCTGGCCCTCTCTAACACTGTGCCAATATCCAGTAGTCACAGCAGAGTCCTGTTTTGTATTTCTTAACACACACCTTCATCCTTCATTTCATTGTGTCTGTGCCTGTTTGTCTCTTGGAACAAAAACGTGCACTCTGCTCTGCATAGCTAGAGGTGGTCATACCTTGATGAAATCCAACCCAGGTTGCAGGCTGCCTCACAGCAGGAAAGTGGTATCTTTTAGAAATCCAAAAGCAACTGAAACTGCTACAATAACAAGAGTTTTTCACTGAGGAGAGCTGTCTTGGGTGATGCAGATCCCCCTCTCCCTGTAACGTGTCCTGTGTTGTAATTCAAAGTAATCCTGTGTATCATGTTTGCCTCTTTTCTTTTTAATGGAATGCTTTTTCTTTCCCTTGCTCCAGTCTTATCTCTTCTGTGTCTGTACTTTCCTGACCAGGATCTTTACAGCCATAATGCCCATGGTAGCAGCTGGATTGATTCCAGATGATCCCACATTGCAGCCAATAAGAAGACTTGTGTCCCTTGTAGGAATTTTTTTAAAATGTTTGGTACTGTGGTTTCCTCTTGCATGACCCCGTGTTAACAAGCACTGCTGGTTGCATTCTCCTGGCTGCCAGTGGGATCCCAGAGGATCAAAGTGCCAACCAGAATGACCAGTCAGTGTCAGGACTCATCCCAGTCCTCCATGCTCATCCTCAAACTGACCTGTCATCACCTTTTACCTTAATGTTGCCATGCTAAACCAAGCATTATTCCTTGGAAAATCGGTGCAATATGCAGTTTTAACCAGCATCTCTTAATTCTGCTTCCTAAACAGGGCTATTCACAGTTCTCACCAGTGCTTTTTGAGAAACTCATTTCTAACAATTTGTTACAATCATTAGTTAGAGTTACAGAATGGAGTGGCTGATTTCCACATTAATTTCTACTGTTAATTACAGGCTATTGCTTTCATGTCTTTCTATCTATGCCCTGTATATTTTGTCTCTAATTATGTATTTTGGAATAGAGTGTAAACTCTTCATAATCAATTCTGTCATCCAATTCTTGGCTCTCCCTGGAAGACATACTGATAATTGTTAATGCAAAGTCTGTTTGCATTAGAACTGCTGCTTTAATGATCTTTACAGCAATGACAGAGTTTCCTCTCCACACAGACAGGCTTTTTCCAAACATCCTTCATGAGAATTTTCTAGCCATAACAACAATTTTCATTGTTTCAGAAGGAATTTAAAAAGCTGAACCCTTTAGAGATTTACAAACTTATTTTTCTCCTGCTTAATTTCCCAATAAAGTGAAAAATTACTGAGCTTTGACATTTGAAACTGATTGTATAAACACAGCAGTCCTTTGTGTGGGCTTCCAGACAGTAACCCTGAGCAGGCAGGATCAAATGTGCTCTGTAGAAAGGCTCAGTCACTGAACACTCCTTTTATCAGCTGGAGCTGGCTCTGGCCCTGAACATACACAGTATATGTGTGTGAATTCATGAGCTCCTGTGATAAAGGTGGTAGAAAAGTATGAGGCTAACTAAACGCAAAAGACTTATTTCATATTAAGGCTGCACATTTGAAGGCAGGAAATGCAAAAGTTCAGGTTCTGCTGGCACTGTTATTTATGTGCATTTAATTTGTGTAGTGGTTTATTTCCCTTTCTAATCAACAAGTAATTATTCTTAATATTCTCAGTGATTACCATCCAGCCTCCTGTGTATTGAGAGACACGGAAGGTGGAACTCCCTGCTCTGCACAAGGCAGCTGGGAGGGTTGGGATGGTGCTGCTGAGGGGGTGAAGGGAGAGTGGGAGGAGGGAGAAGGCTGAGGAAGCTGAGCATGGACTCAGGGTCAGGTTTATGCCCTGACCAATATTCCAGCACCCAACAAAGCTGAGCTTACATTGGCACGGTCCCTTGCTGTGGAAGCATTCAGCAGTTCCTGTCCTGGATCACAGCTGTGTGACACTTGGAAAACAACCTTCACCTCCTGAAGCCCAGCACTGAGACCAAAGGGATCCACAGCCAGCTCAGTCCTTTGGTAGCTGGAACCACAACTTTTGCATTTCTCAGCAGGCCTAAACACTGCACTAACACCTCTTGTACTGAACCCACAATGAACATGGAACTTGCCTAATCCAATAACTTCATCCCATACAAATAAAACGATACTAGGGATTTTTCCAGCTGTATTTTTTAGCTGAATTAAATGGCTGTTGGTTCATGTACGTCATTATCTTAGAGCACCCAAGCTGTGTGACAGGAAATGACGTGCACAATTTGTTTTAGAGCCTTCATCCTGCAAACTCTTGTGCACATAGGTGCATTTATTCATTCATTTTTGCAGGAATCAAGTCTATGTATCAAAACCTCTACACTGGGAAAAAATGTGGAGACTTATTTTCTTATCTTATGAACTTCCCTGATGACAACCTTAAAAAAAATTCTATTTCTGCTTTGTGGTAAAATATACAGATTTAATGCCAAAGATACCACTTTACTTATGCCAAGAAACTAACCTGGATCATGTGGCTTCATTACCCAAGGGCTGGGGAAGGGGGAGCCTACATCTAAATGATACCTGCACCTTGTAGAGTCAACAGCATTTAGAGCTTACCTGAAGCTTCCACAGCCAAATGCTTGAGACTGCAATGAGTCCATCCCTAACAACATTCTGACATGCACTCCCATCAGGCCGCTCTGCCTTGATTTCCTGCAGATGCAAACAGAGTTTTTGCTCAGTGTTTTGTTGTGCTGTGTATTGGGGCGGGTGTTTGAAGTGCTTTCAGGATGGTAAACACTCTTCTTTCTTCTCCCTCCCTCCCTCACTGCTCCCTTCACGGAAGGTTTAGTTTCTTCTCTCGAGACAAGAAACGTATGCAGGCGTCACAGAAACATGTCCACTTCCAGGAAACCTTTGGAGAATGGTCACATTCAAACAGAGACGACTCCTACATGGAACAAGGACAAGAAGCCCTGCAACACCTGTGACTAAAGCCCTGAGGTGTTTGGTTTGCTGCAGTAGATCTCGACAGTCTCGTAACAAGAAGCTTCTGTAAAGCATGGCGGCAGCTCGTCACTTTTACTTGCCTTGCACACCTCGGGGGTTATTTCAGACTCTCCAAAAGGGATCCCTCACTGTTCACTTGGTGACTGTTTGCTGCAAACGGGAACCCAAGCTTTGTAGTAACAGTTGCAGACACCCTGGGACATGGAAGCTTCTAGATGACTTGTTTTGTGCTGAATAACAAGTCTATGATCTTGTTCATGCATTAACTACAGTAACACAAGCTCCTTTAAACCAAAAAAGGACCTGTGCCATTATTAGAAGTTTGTTTGCAGTGTATATCTAGTACAGGGCAAAGACTCTTTAACCCTGTTTGTTAACACTATTGGTTGTTTGCTTTTTATTTCTGTAAGAATTTTTTCAAGAGGGATACAGCTGCACGCCCTTGGTGGCAGCCCAGAGCTCTGCTGTGTCCTGTCAGTGCCGCTGGCATCGGCATCTTGCAGAGTGACCCCTTGGAAACCCACCTGACACACAGTGATAACTGGAGTAGCCTTGAGAGGGACAGTGAGTGTACATTTCCCTTGTGCTTATAGTGCCTAAAGCATGAAGAGCCCATGTATGAGGTGAGCGTGCCTTGTGTTCTGCAGTATTCATGGAAAACAAATTGCTTACAGGGAGGAATCCGAACTCTTGAATTTTTTCCCTTCTTACCAGGGACTTCCTCACAGTGTAGCAGGCAGCTGCTGTAAAGGGATTAGACCTTTCCCACAGACAGGTTTTTAATTAAGTCACACTTTGGTTTCCTGTCTAGGTAAGACTGCCCAACTTCAGAGGGAAACACATCCTCAGCTGGCTGACGTGAGCTATTTCACTGACCTAGACATGACCCCAACCTTTTCTCTTGACTAAACACTACGTGGGCAGAGCAGATGAATTCTGTGTGTGAGGCTGCTCCTCTGGTGGTGGCAGATGTCTGGGTAGCCCCTGTGACAGGACTGAACTCACCAGCAACAGCCCAGCAGGGGCTGGGGCTGGATCTGCTTTGCAGCTGAGCTGGTGAGACCCGGACCTGACTGAGGTTGTCCTTCCAACACTAAAACCCCACAGCATCAGCACTATGGACACCCACTGCCAGTGCACTCCCCACCTCTGCTCCACACACTCCACGAGGCACCTGCCCAGGTGGCAGAGGGTGCCTGTGTCCATGGCTTGTGTGAGGTGTCTCTGTGGCCTTGGCCGTGGGCAGCTTCTGCAGGTGCAGCTCAGTGCCAGGGGCTGGAGCTGCTGTTGGCACCCCCAGCTGCTCCACTGCTCTGCAGAGCCTCTGCTCAGGAGTGGCACCAAGGACAGGAAATGCAGCTCAGGCTGGAGCAAAGCTCCAACTACTCCAGGTACCAAGTGTAGGAGGAACTCTCAAAGGACGCCAGAGGGCTTAGTGCAGGCCAGTTGTTTTTATTACAGGGTGATCCAAGAGTGGATTTTTAATGTGTGTAAGCAGCAAATGGTTCTTAGCCCATCTGTAGTAAAACTATGGCAGTAAAACCTCTCCTTGCAGTGGTGGGCTGTGTGCTGCCTTGCTCCTGGCTGTAACTGCTTCATTCCAACACGGACCTTCTGTGTGCTGTAGGTAGGGAAAGTGTATACTGTGTCCCCTGGTGTCACTGCAGCTTGGGACAGGGGGGACATGTGGCTTTATATGGGACACAGTGACCAGAGCTCAGTGTGGGAATTGGGTAGATGTATTTTTGCCTGGTTATGTTTTGGTAACATCCTTAAAACAGCAGAACTTCTTCCCTCCTGTGAAAAGCAACTCTTAAATGGGGGGAGTGTCTTAATTTAATGATACTTAAATTGCCAAGATCTGGCTTCACTTCTGTATGAGCAAACAAAAAGTGCAGTACAGTCACATCAGGCAGTTAAATTGTGGATGACCCCATCGAGTCTGTGCTGAGCACAGTTCAGTCGTGTGGCTCATTCAGAGGGGATGCAGTGAGCAGAAACAATGCCAGAACGAGGGCCTGAGTAAGCACATCCCTTTGGAAATCAGCTGAGAGCAATGAGCTGGGATAATGGAACTGCACAGACCCAACCTAAGCTGGTGCAGCACAAAGGAAATCCCCAGGCCTGGTGCACGTCCAGCCCAACACCAAACCCTGCAGGGGCAGGACAGCCTTCCCCACAGCTCTGCAGCCAACACCAAACCCTGCAGGGGCAGGACAGCCTTCCCCACAGCTCTGCAGCCCATTACCTCAAGCCCTCAGTAGCTCCTCCTGACCTGCTGGCATTAACCACTCCCTCACGTCTGCAATGCTGCATTCACACACCCCAAGTGCCGTGGGGAAGGATGGCAGAGAGAAGAGTTTATAAAGATCTGAAGATTTGTCGTGTATTGTTTGTCAATATTCAAGGAAAATCTGCTTTTAGAAAAGGGGCCAGGATGCTGGCAGGTAAGGGGTGTAACAATCCTGCCTGCCAAGTGCAGGGTCACTGACATTTTTTGGGTTGGTTTATTTTTTTTTTTGGTTGGGCAGTAAATAATTTTAACAGTTTAATAAATATTTCTGAAAAACATATATTTCTACAAGATTTGTGTCTTTTTTTGTGGAAAATAATACCATCCATTCTTGGGGATGCAGCCTATGGATCTGTCTGTGTACAGCTTCATGGAAATACAGCCTCAAACCAGACAAGGTTTAGGACAGAGTCATTCCAAGACTGATAAAATAAAATTTTAAATACATTATATATTTAGGAATGGCTTATGGTGACAAAGAACATGACAGAGCCTTTTCTAGAAAGCCCTGCAAGCTCCTTAATGGAAGAGGTGTGTCTGTATTTACACATCCTAGCCCTGAAAAAGATGTTTTGCCCTCTGTTTTCCCCAGTTCAGCTACAACCAGCAGCAAACCCAGTTTCCAGAATGGATTTAAACCCTGTGTAGAAGGGTGAGGACAGAGTAGGTGCAGCTGCAACCACATTTACCCAGGACACCCTCCTTCAGTGACTGTCCATGGATTCATCAGGAACATGAGGCATTTTCTGATGTGCCTCCTGCCCTGTGGTGCACACTCCTCTGTACAAAGGAGTTTCATCCTCCATGTCATAGACAGTGGATTGGTTCCACATTTCTCTCTCACCTGGCAGAACTGGTTAAGGACACAGTATCCATAAAGGTCTGCCCTGTCCCAGTCTCTTCACAAAAATGAAGCCACTTCCCATCCGCTTCTGTTTTGGGGCACAGAAGTTTCAGAAGTTTGTTGCTACTCCATTCCTGTGTCTCCAGCACGGGACTGTTTCATAACAAACATGTGGACACCTGGCACACCGGTAACTGCTCACCCAGGCAGCCAGACAAGGTGTGTGCTTGGCTCAGTGGGATGCCTGTACACACAGTGCATTTCTTACAGCACTCACCAGTTCAAAAACATTAATACAAAAGTTTATTTTCTCTACAGAACAATTCAACACACATCTAAACTGCACTAGGAACCAAACTACAGAGAGCTGCTCTGCAGAGAGGCAGCAGAGTCACAGGCACAAGGTGGCAACACCACAGCTTGTTCTGGGAATGCTGTCACAGCCCTGAGCTGCCACACACCCCAAGGACAAGGCACGGTCACCTATCGGTGCTTATCATCATCTCTTTGCTTCTTGGTATCTCTGTCCCTGCTCCGGTCTCTATCCCTGTCCTTCCTGTCTCTGTCCTTCCTTTCCCTCCCCCTGCTCCTCTCCTCTTTGGAGTCCCTCTCTCTCTCACTGTCACCCCAAGCCCAGGACCTCTCCCTTTCTGGCCAGCGTTTGTCCCTGCTCCTCTCGTGGTCCCGGTCCCTCGTTCTCCAGTCCCTCGTTCCCTCACGGGACCAGTTTCTTTTCTCTGATGATCCTTCTCCATAGAAATCATTTTTCATGTTTGGCAAATTGATGGGCTTTCGGAAAGGTCTGTCCCGTCCTCCGAACCGCAGCTGCCCGGATTCTTTTTTGCCCCCAAACCCTCCCCCAAGCCTCCGGGGAATCCATCCTTTGAGAGTTCTTTCCAGTTCAAAGTCTACAAAGATCTCATGTTGGTCGATGACCAGCCTGTTGGCATCTCTGTGGGCCTTCAGGAGCGCGCGCTCCTCTTTGTACTCAATAAACGCGTAACCCTTGGAAAATCCCGTCACCAGGTCTCGAACCAGACGGATCTTCCTGATGTCTCCATAGCGGGAAAAAACCTCCTTTAACTTCTCTTCCGTGGTCTGAAGATTGAGCCTCGCCACGAAGAGGGTGAGGTGAGGATCTCCCGTGACGCCCTTGTTGGGTGCGTACCGTGCCAGCATCGCCCGCCATATGGCCCGGTCATGGGGCTCCTCGTCCGTGCCATCGATGCTGCCAGCCTTGAGGGGGTCGTACTCCTTCGCTATGGGGGCCCAGTCAGCCATTGTCTAGAAGGGGAGAACACACGTGGCACAGGCCCGCGGCTGTGTCAGGAACAGCCCGTGCAAGAAGCGCTTCCAGCGGCTCTGCACTGTGTGCTCATCCAAAAATTCCCGTAAGTGTGACACACGAAAATAAACCAGCCGTGTCGCTGTTGTTTGAGTCCACACGCCGGGACAGAGCCATGTCGTGGAGCCGCATCCTCCGCTGGCCTACCCCGGCCTGAGGGGCCCCGGCCTTCCCCCGCGGGCCCGGCCCGGCCCCTCAGCCCCGCTCCCGCCGCCGCCTGTCCCCTCCCCCGCCCGGCGCAGCGGGACGCGGCTCTCCCGGCGGGCAGGGGCCGATCCACCGGGCCGGAGGAGCCGCAGCCGCTCCCGCCGGGGTCGCTTTCAGCGCCTTTCCCCGCT
>VWZP01007108.1:672200-685861 GCA_013396995.1 Dicaeum eximium
AGGGAGGGAGGGAGCGCCGGGGTGCGGCGGGCATGGAGCGGGGCCGGGACGGGGAGGAGGAGCTGGAGGAGGAGGATGAGGATGAGGATGGCGGCCCGGAGAGCGCCCTGGAGAAGAGCCCGTTCCAGCTGACGGCCGCGGATGTCTACGACATCTCCTCCGTGGTGGGCCGGGACCTGCTGCAGCTCCGCGCCGGGCCGCAGCTCCCCGCCGCCCGCGCCCGGCTGCAGTTCAGGATCGTCAGGGTGCTGGAGATGCTGGAGGCGCTGGTGAGCGAGAGCAGCGTGGCCGAGGAGCAGCTGCGGCGGGAGCGGGACAGCCTCCGGCGGGAGCTGGAGCAGCTGCGGGCGGCGGCCTGCGGGAGCGCCCCGCAGGTGGGTGCGGGATTCGGCCGGGGCACACGGGGCTCGGCCGGGGCACACGGGGCTCGGCCGGGGCACACGGGACACGGGCCCCTTCCCCAGCACGGGCACAACACGCACGGGCCGCGGAGCACCCAGAACCACAGCAGATGGGCCGGCCGATACTTGCGGTCCCTTTTGTGTCAACAGGATGGGTCTCACAAAGTCACTTCCCGTCTTTGGCCACGAAAGCCTTGAAGCTCTTTCCTTCGGGGTGGTTACGGGTCGCAGTGCTGTGGATTCCTCGCTCCAGTTTCACTGACCCAGCAAAGTTGTGCAGACACGCAGAGTTCAGAGAGTACAAACCCACCGTGTTCAGCTCTTGCACAGCACCGGCCCCATAGAAACAACTGTATGCAAACACTGAGGCTTTGTTACCCCTGTGTGAGGGAAATGGATGTCTTCATTACTACAAAGGTTTTAAACTAATAAAGTCGACTTCAGTTCTCACCTTTGACACGGAATTTTGGTGTGGCATTAGATGGCTCAGCCTCTCTCATCATCTGAGAACAATCTGATAAAAGCATCTTCTTGACAGCTAAATTGCAAACTCTTTGGGACAGAGACTTTGCTTTTAACTGAGACAGCCAGAGCCTGTCACAGCTGTGGCCTCTACTAGGCTGGGGAACACAGGCACTCAGGGAATACAAAAATATGAAGAACTATAATTAACTGCTTGGGAAAAAACATCAGGATTGTGATGAATTCATACTAGTTCTAAAAATTCCATATTTATAAAATCCAGATATCTTAGTCTCTGAATGCTGAGTTGTTTGAGAGGTTATAAGATCCACCACTGTTTATTTTACAGCCCAGCCTTGGTCCAGATCAAATGGTGATAGACCTCAGAGACCCCAACCGGCCCCGGTTCACATTACAGGAGCTCCGAGATGTATTGCAAGAGAGGAACCAGCTGAAAGCTCAGCTTCTGGTGGTGCAAGAGGAGCTGCAGTGCTATAAGAGGTAAAGCTTGAAGTCAGCAGAGAACTAATACTACTCATAACAAGTAGTTCATGTCTGGGAAGCTTATCAGGTGAGAGTCTTGCAGGTTTGGGCCCCTAGGTCAGGACAGGCACTGTCCTGGTATGTAAGTGACCCCTGTGCTCCCCAGAGCATACAACTGAGCAAAGAAAAATGGGGGAACAATGAAGTCTCTATGCAACATGATTTAAAAGCCCAACTCCCTTTTCCTGTGCACAGTTCTCAGCCCATTGCCACATTGTCCCACTCAGCCTACGCACAGTCACTCCCACTCCACATCCAGGCTGGGTTCCCGTGCACAGAACTCGTGTGTGCAGTCCCAGCAGCTGCACACACACTGTGTCTAAAGCCACTCTACCTACCAAAGAGCACGGGGGGTTTCCAGCTCAGCTTTAGCCAAAGTTTCCTTCCTCCTGCAGCACGACGCTGGTTCATCTCCAGTCCTTCACTCCCACGGGGGTATGGCACTGATCTAGAAACAGAATATTGAGCTCTTTCATCATTCATGATAAGCTGTGGAGTTTTTAAGACTGTCAACAGAGGGTTGTGTAAGGCCCTTGAAATGTGCAAAGCAAGTGATTTCAGAGAAGGGTTTGGCCTTTCCTGAAGGGAGAGTCAGTGTGAGTCAAAGGGTGGGATATGGGAAGGGTCTTGATATTGGTGCTACAAATTCCTTCACCCCAAAGCTCTCCTTCCCAGCCCCTGTCCCCTCTCATCAGGTTGGATTATAAACTCTTTGGGTCAAGAAATTACTTCTTAATCTAGACACAAAATGTCTGAACACATTAGGTTTCAGTTGGGGTATCTCAGCAGCACCCTCCTGGATACAGCGAGCTGGCCCTTTGCCTTGTCTGTAACAGGCAGATTAAGCCAAGAAGTTACACTTAAATCCAAGAATTTACAAACTGCCTGTCAGCACTTCTCCAGCTCAGCTGGATGCTTTGCTGTGCAGCAGTGGAATGGCTTCATGCTTTGATTTCCCAGCTGTTACACAGTTTAGTACAGGCCAAGTTAAAAATGTAACAGTGGGAATGTTTTCAGGTTTTTAGTGATTTGAGTCACAGTGCTGTGCACGAAGAGCAGGGCAGGGCTGCTTTTCAGGTCCAGTAATTTGTGAGGTTATCACCTCATACAGTATGACAGCTTAAGCCAAAACCCATTTTCCCTCTAAACAGTCACATAAAATCCTAATTGCAATTGTAGTAAAGAGTAATTGTGCAGGAGAAGAGGATAAATATATGTTCTAAAATGCCTTGTACACATTGGAAATGAGCTCTGTATAACACAAGGTAACAAACATCTCAGAGACTGGCTTAAAGTGACTGATGGTGTTTGAGGGCTGCATTTTTCATCATGATTTCTGGGTAGAAGTTACCATGCAGATGTTAGAGCTCTGCAGTGTCACCCAACACTCATTGTCTCATTATCCAAGAGGAGAGTCTGCCTCGGAATTACCCCGTGCCTGGTGTCACACCAGTTTTCAAGTGCTCTGTGTTTTTCTTTCCAAATCCAGTTGAGTGTTGCTTGGCTACTCTTTGCCTGCAGCTACTGCAGTCACAGGCTTTGATCCACTGAGCTCTCCAAATTACTGAGGTCAGCTCAGGACACGCTGTGAAAACACTGAGTGTGCAGGCTGGGAAAATCTAACCCTGTTCCAGGCAGGGAAAACACCCTTAGGTCAAACTGAAACTGTTGACTGGAGCAGGCAGTTACAGCTTCTGGAGTGCAGAAACACTGAAGTGCAATGGCAAAATCTAGAGCTGAGGCAAAGCCTTTCTTCTCTCCTCTGTAGGGTGGAAAGAGGAACAGGCAGCTGCCTTGCAGGGGAGCTGGGAATCTCCCATCTGTTCCCAGGCCTGGTGAGAGCCTGGGTGGCTGTGCTGGAGGTACCACACATCCTGCAGAAATTCACCATTTGTGTCCACACCTCCTCTTACCCTTGGACTTTTGCACAAATCCAAGTGTGATTACACTTCCCTTTCACCTCCATTATGATTTGCCATTTTTTCTCTGTGGAGAAGTCAGCTTGTTACTTTTTTAGTGTTTTCATTAAAGCATAACCCTGGCATCATTACATTGCTGTATTTAGGGATAATAATTCATTATTTTCAGTTCACTACAAGGAAGAGGCTGGGCTGCCATCCCTGTCCTGTGAACGAACACTCATTCACCCATGTTCTAGCTGCCCAGTGAGAGGTCTAACTCATGCACTGTCACACTCTGCACAAACCCACAAAAAATAAACAAAACCATTTCATTTCCCAGTGGGATCATTTCACAGAAAAGGGACCAAACTGAAGAACTGGAAAAAGAAGCCAGTGGCAGCAGTGCTGGCACCAGAAAGGACAGTGAAGAGAAGACAATCATCAAACGGCTGTAAGTTTGTCTGCAGATTTTGGGGCAGAATCTGTGAGCCCATGGCCCACTCCTTCCACAGTGAATCCAGGGATGGATGCTGAACTTTAGCCTAGTTGGCTGGATATTGTTTTCTGCTCTCCATGTAAAGTTAAAAACCTGAAGATAAAGCAATCTCTTCGTGGGGAAAAAGCACTGCACAGGAAAGCACCCTCCACCCAGACAAGCAGAGAGTCACTTTTTCCCTAGGAAAAACAAGCATTCCTGAGTAAAATGATTCAATACTTGCCTGCCCTGCCAGCCCCTCAGGGCTGTGCTGTGGGAGCACCCCAGCTGGCCCCAGGCTTTGTTTACATTGTACACAAAACCCACAGGCTCTGTCCTAAAGTCCCCCAAAATAGCACATTGACAGGGCCAGCCCCCTGCCTGTTCCTTGTTTTGCAGTTGTATATTATTGTTTCCTTTCTGCTATTGATTTTTATTTTTTTAGGTTTTCTTTTAAACATGGAAAATGAGCATCCTCAAGGACTTAACTGCTGCTGGTGAAAATGGCACTGATGAGCCTCAGAGGCGTTGGGAAAGACAATGACTGGAAGCAGCAGCATCACTCCTACTGCAGGGAATGAGCAAGCTCATTAAAGTCATGTTGTATAATATTTTTTCAGAATAGATTTTACTCTGCTTTTTCAGAAACTGTTTGAAACAGACATTTTTTGTATTTCTTACTGTCATACATTACCCACATGTAGAAAATAAAACGTTTATACAAAGTTGGGGTTTATTCTTATTAAAAGAGCCTGTGATGATCTGTACTACAGCATACTTATCCTGTCCAGCTATCAAAGCATTCAGCCCAAATGATTTTGTCAGATGAAGGTCAGTTAAGAGAGACATGCCATTCACAAGTGGTTGTTTAGGGGTGAGATGAACAGTGGAGAAAAGCACAGCAAAGGAAGAAGAGCTACTGCAATTGGACTCTGCCCACATGAAGGACTGAGGTGCAGGCAGTGCTCAGACTGGAACAGATGCACCAAATATTTAATTTCTGACAGCTGAAGGTCTCCTGTGGTAGGCAGTTGTGTTTTGCATAAGCTGTGTTCTTTCAATCACCTGCCACAAGCTGTGTATTGGCCCCAGTAATGAGATTTAGCACCAGAGGAAGCATATAGGGCAAACAGAGGAGTGGGGAAAGAAGCTTGAAATACACCAATTAGGTTCTCCATTTAGGAAGGTAGAATATGCAGAGCAAAAAAGTCTGAAGAGACATAAAAGAAGCAGTGACAGGTATCAAACTGTGATCTTTCTCTCTTCAGAAATAAAAGCAGGCTTTGAAGTCTTTTGATTCCCTCTCCTACACTGGCAGCATGAAAAATCTAGGACACTTCACACATCTGCTCAGCTGCACAACGTGAATGTGGCTCAGCAGAAGGCAGAGCTGCAGCCTCCCTCCAGAGGTCAGGAACAACTGTCTGTAAGCAAGGCCACACCACAGGTGGCTGACCTGAGCCAGCTGGTTTAGCCAGGGCACAGAACCACTCAAATCCTTTTGCCATTTTCAAAATATCACTAAGCCTTGGCCATGCCCTCATTGTGTATTTTCTAGAGCATGGCAGCAGGGAAGGCAGTTACTGCACTGCCCGAGCAGAGGCTTTGTGCACAGAAAAACAAACAAAGAAACAATCCATCAGCAACAGCCAGGATGCACCTCTGAGCTGAACAGAGATGCTTACATGTGATCTGGATTCCATCCTCTTCCATGGTTATCCAGGGATGTATTTTCCAATCTCCTTTAAAAAAAAGCATTTAGCTTCCAACCCAAGGTATCTTTCCCTGTGACACCTTGTTAGAAGATGAAGCCTTCCTGTGAGGCACAGAGATAAACATCCAAATGACACATTCCTGTGAAAAGTACATTGAGATAGATCTCTAGATCTCTATATGTGTTCCTAGAAAAGTAAAGGATACGTATGCAGTGCAACATGAGCTTTATTTCCATCCTCCAACGCAGTGCTACTCAATTACCAGTTAAGCTTTCAGAGAAGACATTTTCTTTCTATGTAAAACAGGGAGATCTTTTCCCTTTCTTGTTTACAAAAGTGATGCTGAAGTACAGAGGTTTTAAGCTATTCAACCTGATAGAGAACAAGTAAATGTTTAAATAAAATAAACAAAGAAAAAAATTTATTCCAATTTTCACTTAAGGGAAGTGCTCTAGTTTAACATGACACTGTACACATTGCTGAGGTCTCTGTTACTGAGACCAGAGAAAAATCAGTGCCAACTCAGACAAGCTGGCCAACGAGGCTTACCTGAAACTCAGTACGTGTAATGTAACAAGTCTCCAGTTAATTCTTCAGAAATGGGAAAATACCCAGGCTTGCTCTGACGAGTTTGCCTTGTATGAAGCAGTAAATAATATAAAGCATTTAATAGCTAATGATTTTCACAGCTTTCTTTCAAAATGCTCATGAACTGCAATGGAGACAGGTAGTATAGCAGCCGTTTCATCAATAATAAATATATTCTTTATTTTACAGAGACATTGTCTTCAAGTTTTTAATTTAAAAAATACATCACTAAGCCACCTCTCTTGCTGCTGGAGCACACAACCAGGATGTTGTTGCTATCTGACCTATCACATAGGCAAGCATAAGATTGTCTAGAGGGCAATCAGCTGGAACAGCAGCAGCCTTCAAGACATGAGGAATCGAAGACATTAACAGAGCCACAGATCCCTTGCTGACATCTTCCAGCAGCAAGCGTGGCTGATGGCTCACAGCCATTTTCATCTACACACATGCCAAGCCTGCCTTGGCAAAAATTCCAACTGGTAAGAATTCTTCTTTAACATAAAGGACCTGCATTGTATTGCCTGCCTATATCCCAGATTTGGCTCTCCAGCAGTAACATTCCAAACACCCACGAGATGCCAAGCGCTCGACCCCCGTGTGAGACAGTGGGACCAGACCGTGCTGGACAGACCTACAGGACCAGGCAATAAGGAATCTACTTTCTTCACTGCATGAACTCCATCACTACAGTTTGAAGCTGCATATGAAGATGACTCCTATTTTTGGAACCACTATGCTCTACTTCAAGCATTCACAGTAAATAAATAGCTTCTGATGTGGCTAATCAGCATAGGAAGGTAATATAAAAATTTTTGGAGAGAGCATTTACTTCTTTAAAATCCTCTGGGAGACACCTCCAAGAATCAGCCATCAACTATAAAAAAGGTACCTTCTCAAAGTTTAGAAAATAGGTAAATGTCAAACATTAATTCTCACTGTGAAGTTCTATCTTCACATCTGTAATCAGTATCAACCCAGTCTATCAAAATTTATCCTCGTTTGGCTGAGGAGTCATTTCTCCAAAGGAAGCAGTCAATCTGACCATCCTTTTCCCCTCATTGCCAGTGCATTTGAAGTTCATTGCCAACAGAATGTATGATACAGGAGAAACTGGATTCCTACCACAAATTATTTGAGGATGACAGTAGCATCCACCTCAGAGAAGCCTGTCAGCACTGGGCTGTGAAAAGCAGTCTGACAGGCAGTCAAGCCACTGGATGACCAAGTCAGAGTACAGCAGTACTTCTGTCATAAAGCCAAGTTCAGCACCCCAAAGTGGGGCATGAGATTTCCTTGCAAAAACAGAAGCACAACCCCAGTGATCAAGTGTCTGTGCAAGTCTTTCACTGCTCAAGTGGCACTGGTCACTACGCAGAAGCATTCAAATTTTAAGGAGCATTTTCCTTTTATGATATAAAACTTTTGGCAATCTAAGATCAATTATTCAAGCCTGCCTGGAAAACTGTAATAGGTATTTAAATACTGCAAAGCAAAAAGGCAGTTTTTAAGGAGCTTGGAAGACCATAAGCCATCCACTAAGAAAGCTGAGGGAAGTGAGGGCAGAAAAAAAAAATTCACTGACTCCTTGTAGAACACTCAGTCCAAAACTAAAAACCCCAAAACAAGGAAGATGAATTAGTGTTTCAGCCACGGGTGAGCTTCAATGGAAGCTTTGCTTCTGTCTCCATAGTCGTACAACAGTTCTTCACCTGCCTTAATGTCCCTGGAAGCTATGAGGATGAGATGAGGCACACCATCGATGTCATGGAGCTTGGTCTGACAATTGCCACACTTGCTGTGATTAATGAGCCTTCCCAGACGATTCGTTTCCTTCGTAGCATCGACACTGAAAGAGCAAGAACAGAAGGCGGGATTGCACTTGGGACAGGGACAAAGCTCAAAGTGCAAATCAATGGAGGAGGAATCCACATAGGTCTTAAACTTAAGAAGAAACTGAACATTATCATGTTACATGATAGAATAACCATGATTAAACAGACAGCCATAATATGGCAAGGCAGAGAAACTGAAACAACTCTGGGAGATTTTTACATTAGCACAAAACTCAGAAACTGAAACCTTTGGACTGTTTGAGCTGCCTGTTTCCAGGAACAGCAGAATCCAGATGTGAAACAATTTATAAAGCTTGGACTGAAGTGGATGTCAGAGACTGGAGCAACAAGGACAGCCAGTCAAAGCTGACAGAAATGTTTCTCTTCCAGGGAGTCTGTCCATCCTTGTTTCCAAACCAACTCCTCACAACTCAGATAAAGGAGTCCAATTTACAGGAGGATAAATTTAGGCAGAAGACCACTGCAGAACTACAAGCCTCATCCAAGCAGAGCAATTCTCCACATAGCTTGTGCTGCACTTCAAAGAACAGGGCTTTGAGTTATCTACCATTCCTCATAACCCAGACATATAGGAGGCTCTCAGACCATGGGTCAGTGCTCCAAAGATTTCATAATTCACAGTTCCCATTGAAAACAAAAAATTGCATGAAAACAAGAAAAGAATTAGCAGCATTCAAAGCCTCTATCAATGGAAACTTGAGCTTACCAGTAGGTTTTGCTGAGGTACTGGAAGTAGTACATGTAGCAGCCTGTGGATGGGTCTTGAGCATACACAGCCTCTCGTTTCTTGGCATCAGTGATCTCAATGAGATCCCCGTGATACTCAACCACAAATTCTCCTCGATTAAAATGTTTAGTAGCAATTACTCCTCTCCCTTTGCCATCGATGTAATCAATCTGTTGAGTTGAAAAGAAAATACTCTCTCATTTCCCAGCTGATTTACATCATTGCAGATACGCTGATTACTAGGAAATGATTTGTCATTAAAAAACTGCTGCAAAAGGGAATTTGTGTGTACTGCAGACAAAGCTGTAGAAGCACAATGCACGGCACTGTGGAAGAAATGCAGGATGAGTTTGGGACACACTCTGAGTTACTGGGCAGCTGTACACAAAACCTTCCAATCCAAGAACTTAGGAGTGCATTTCTGTAAAGACCTGAAAGCCCCCTCAGTATTTATAACTGAGGCTGCACACACATATCCTTCAGAGAGCAGCTTGCTCACTCAAAAGGAAGGACTTGTGTTCCAGTTTCCCTGCATTTTCAACAGAGAATCACAGGGTCCTGAGACTGAGTTCTGCAATTCTCTGTTTAAACAGATTACTATCAAGAAACTGTATAATAAACAGTACATGACTAAGTTACCTTCATTCCTTCTTCTTTGCCGCTCGTTATCAGCTCATCTATTTTCCTCCTTTCCTCAGTCTGCAGAACAAACAAGAACAATCAAAACCACAATATTGCTGATAGCTTTTGTAGCTTTTTCTAGAGCTGGAAGGAAATTACCCGCCAATGACACTCATTGTTCCAAACTATCTCGTATTTCCAGCAGACTGAATGGCAGAAAGACAGATTTCTGTCCCCCAAAATTCTATACTGTTCTAAACTGGACCAGCATTTCCAAATTTTAAGCATGTTCTTAACAATACTTCAAGTGCACAATGTTATTTGCATTTGGAATGGAAACCATTTACAGATAGTTACACACTTCCCCAAATTTTCAGCTAATCAGACATGTTATAAGTGATGTCCTTTTAACAAGAAGCACTACCTCCAATTCAGATTTGCTCTTCCTGGAACTTCTTCTAACTGGGTAATAATCTGTCACTTTCCGGTTTGGTGTTCTTCCTTGTGTTCTAAGGAGGAAGAAAAAGAGAACACACACAAGTTTCAGACTATTTGTGAAGTTACACCTCTAGAGCAAAGGTATGTGCAAGAAATTTTTATTTGACTTGGTAAGCTGAAAGGTGATCAATATGAATCAGTGTTCCTATTGCATCTTGCTTCAAGCCACAGCTACATCCCCTTTTGTTCCCCACACTACTTCCATTACTCCAGTACTAATTCTTGAACAATAAAAGTGAGATGTCGTTGGAAATTAACTGAAGGTCACATTACAAGTCTGGGGCCCCCTGCCTGCCTTGCCAGAAGGCACTTGAAAATTTAGGTCATGAAAACTGCTTGGCAAGGAATTCATTAATGTTAGGTCACATTACTCTGATACCATGAGAAAGGGTAGGAAGCCTCCAACTGTTCCCTTTCTGACAAGACACATTCCCATTTGTCCACAGGAAAGTAGGTCTTAATGGCTCATTAATTTCTTTTTTCCATAGGTGACCAGCAAATCCTTCACTTGTGATAGAACAATAGAACACGTTAACCTTGCTTTGAAGACAAACAAGTCCTCTGCAAAGTAGGTACTTGGATGCTATTTTAGGGTTTTTAAAGCGTGATATTCTTGAGAAAACAAAGAGCTGTCCTTTCACAATTCCACAAATAACTTACTTTTTCCTTGGTCCTCGTTTTGCTTTAACCATCTTCTTCTGAGCTGGCTTTGCATTGGCCTCCTCAGCACAGTCTGCAGGCAGGGGAGTCTTTTGGGTTTCCACAGTTTCTTGGTTTTGATCAGAGGAGGGCACTGAAGGATTGCACCCACCTTCCTTATCCTTCTGATCTTCTGGTTTCACAGCACCTTCAACTATTTTGCCACCATTCTTTTTTCCTGGTGACAAGGAAATCGAGTAAGGCTCTGAACTTAGGGCCAACTGTACCCGAGTGCTTTAAATGAATTCCAGTGGTTTAGAGTTCTGTCAAATGAGAGAAAAAGGACAGCAATGACCCTGCACTGCTGGGCTCAGCAGCTGCAGATGTTGGTACCAAGTGGCCAATGCCACCCAGGCTAAATCCATGGGAGCTAAAAGGCACTGACAAGAAATCTACACTCTCCACAACCAACATTTACTTGTTTTATTGCATCCTACCCCAGTACAACCACATCCTCTTCCTCAGACAACCGACTCAGAGGTAGGTGAGTGTGGTTTAAAGCTCAATAACGTTTTCATGTAGAGTAAATCATCAGGTTTAGCAGTCCCATCTGCTGAGACAGATGTTTCAGTCTCACTGGAGAAAAGAAGCACAGCTGCAAGGCCTCAGCAGTGGGACAAGCTAAAGCCATCTTCACTTCCTTGTCAAAACTGGGGAGCCAAATTAGGAACTAAAGGCTCCAAGTTTCCAGAAAGCTTGACACTCCCTGCCTCAAATGGGACTTAAAAACCTGCTTGCATCAAAGTGCTTTGATAAATTACCAAGGCTGTTAAATGGACCTTTAAACACAAGCCAGATGGGTCTCCTTCCCCTTCATAAACTTACAGAACATTCCCATTTTTAGTCACTACACTGAAGCACCTGTGAATCCTGGCATTCAGCATCCACAATTTGCGCTCCTCCCCACTGCTTTTATTTCTTGATGAAAATGTTAGAATTGGGGGTGGTGGAAGTACATTCACCAAGATCAGCAATCCAAAACTCAATCTTACCAGCTCCTTTCCTGTAGGTTTCCTTTAGTGTTTTGCCCTGACACTTCACCTCGTGATACATGACAGAGTTTTCTTCTTGAAGCGGGGGGCGAGCACCAGGAGCTTTGTTGGGATTCAGGTAGCTGTAGATTTTGGATTGACCAATAAAAACATTCTCCTACAACAGATCCACACACAAAAAAATCTGTTCAGCACAGAGATTCCAGGAACCTCAAGCTGGCATCCACAACAGTCTGCAGCAACCAGGGCTGATTGTGCTGATGCAAACTACACCGTTTGAAGCATCACCCTCATTGGGGTTGTGATTTCTAAGTGAAAACATAACAGTGCTGAGCACTCTGAGAACTTAACTAATGCAAGCTCTCGGCCCAAGAAAGCTTTCACATAAAATGTGGCAGGATGGGGTAGTTACAGCTAACTCCAGCCTCCACCCTTGTGCTTCACAGTATGAACTTTGGTGCTAAAAAAAAACCCAAGCCTGAGCTCCTGGGGAGGAAGGTGGCCACAAAGAGCACAGGCAAAAAAAAATATTAATAACACTGCAAAAATTGCCCAGGCCCACTACAGAGCTCTCCCAGGCAGAGAGGTATGAGCTGCCCAGCTACTCTCAAGAGGTGTCAAATGTTATTGCAGCAAATTATCCGCTCAGCTGAGCAGCACAGGAATCACTTTCACAGCCTACCTTGAGTGACACCTCTCAGCAACGCATGGGACATAAACACTGCTATCTTTTTATCCATTATATGACACAAAACTAAAGTGTAAAAGTTGTTTATGGCAAAAAAATCCCATTAAAGAGTCTACATAAAGCCCAGCCAGGAAAATGGCAAAACCCTCTGGCACGGCCAGACACCAGAGAGCCTGGGGTTCGTTCACTGGCTCAGACTCCAAGATGCCAACAGTGAGCAGTGACAAATTTAGCAAAGATTAGTGGAGTTCTGTCACCTTTGCTTTTACAGTCTCCTGCCACCTGGCTATGTTTGCCTGTGCAGGGTATGCCAGGCTCACAGATTCCAGCCCTGAAATCTCAGTGTCTGGACAAACAGATGCAACTTGGGCAGAATGAGTTTTTCTTGGCTATAGTTTGATTCAACCAAAAGCAATGTTCAGACATTGCAAGCCAGTTAAAACAACAAAAATATGCATCCATTTTTTAGAAAAGCAAGGAACAAAGGGTCCCAGTAGTTAAAAAAAGATAGCTCAAATATAGCTGACTAAACAAATACCTCAGTATTTCAGTCACAGACACTGAAAAAGTAAACAAAGTACACAATAGAACAGATAGGATAATTTTAATAATTAACGTAGTCATGAGTAACAAACTTCCTATGTACATAATTCACACAAAATCAGACCAGTTAAAGGCTCAAATCTTAGGCTACAAATAAACTTTACTAAAGATCGAGATTACAATGGAACAGCCTAAGAAAAAGCAAATCAGAAAGACACTCCCTGACCTCCAACATTTCTGAAAGGCCTATGAAAGGCAAAACCTGCTTATTAAAAAACTGGGGCTTAAAAGCATGAAATACTATGCAGTCACTCCGTTTTAACAATTGCAAGCAATGAACCCTGAGCTTCAAAGTCTTCAAGATTTAGGAAGAAGTTTAAATACGAGCATTTTGGGAGAAAGCCCAAAGCCGTGAACTGCAGTCTACCTGCCAGCTGAGCCTTCAGCCTTTGAATACACCATGAGCAGGAAACGAACAACTATTTTTTCCAGCAAAGCTTCCTCCCTTCATTCCCAGCTCCCTGCCTGCTGCGCTCTTGGCGCAACCGAGATGCCGCTGCCACGTCTTTGTCTGTGCCAAGCTTGAGACCCCGGAGTGCAGAGATTTTCTCAGCACAGCAAAACACACGAAAGGCTGCTGAGGGGCTCCGGGATTTAATGCAATAGCCACAATTATTTCCATTGGGAGTTAAATGCAAAAAGACAAGCAACCTCCGGGCAGCTGCCCGTGACAGAACACAGGACGGGGAGATGGCACGGAGGGAACGCCGAGCCCATCGCCTGTCTGCGGCAGGGCACAGGAAAACACGGCAAGAGTCCGACTGTACCTAAAGTTACCCGATTTCCGACTGATTTGAGGGCCCCGAAGGCCGAGGCCCCGCGGCTCTCCGGAGCAGCCCGCACCCGGCTCGCCCGCACCGGGGAGCAGCGGAGGGCACGGCAGAGCCCCGGA
>VWZP01007108.1:690677-730149 GCA_013396995.1 Dicaeum eximium
CCCCCCGGTTCTGGGGAAGCGCTTCCCTCACGGGGGCGGGCGCGGCGCTGCCTTTGGCCGCCCCCCCGCCGCATCCCTGCGCGGGCAGAGCCCCCCGGCCCGGCCCGCGCCTTTGTGCGCTCTTTGCGCGGCTGCTGATTGTGGAGCTTTGAAACGGAGAGACGAGGCGGGGAGGATGGGGGTGTTTGATTTATGGTGCCGGAGCGGCTCCGAAAGCCGCCGTGAGACGGAGCCCTCCCGCCCTTGCCCGGGTTCGCGGGGCTGTTGAAGGGATCTTTAAAGAGGTGAAGGTCTGGAAACAAAAAGTCGCGCATGGGACAGGATTACGCAGCCGATTCTGGCCCAACCCGGAAGTTTATGTCGGGAACACGTGTTGGTGCGAAGGTGGCGAGGCAGCAAACGCCGACCCCCCCCGGCTTTCCTGTCGCCTCCCCCGGGGGCTTCCCCGCCCGGCCGAGCCCTCCCGGCCCCCGCTGCTCCCGGGGAGCTGAACCGCGGCCACAGGCACGGCCTCAAAGTCCAGGGACTCGTAACGAGCGCACCTCAAACAGAGGTTGCTAGGGTGAGTAATAGTTTAACGTAGAAATGCCCCTACAGTCTGATGGGGAAGAGGCCTTTTGAGTTTTTCTTCTGGGTTTTTTTTAGGTTGTTTCTTTATTATTTTTAGCTGACCAGGTTCCACACTGCATTTGAGAGTATAAATTAGAACTCTTGTACTTTCTTTCAGGTACTCATAAGCTGATTTGATGTGTTTGGTACCTTTTAAAGATGAGGCAGACTTTGTAAATGCTTAAAAAAAACCAAACCTTGAATTGATCTATTAGGTAACTCCAGAGTAAGTAAAAAAAAAATTGGTGTGATCAAACGACACAGTGTAAAGTGAGGAATTAACTCAGTGGTAGACTTGGTTTTAGACTACCAAGGTTGTGTCTGGATTAAAATTATTTAAAAACATACATTAATGTTATGAAAGCTGCCCTCCCCCAAGATTGAAAATCTGTAGTTGATGTTGTAAAGGAAGAATTGAAATTGTGTAACAGCATGACATTTGAATTGGTATTCTGTATCTGCCTGAGAGCCATGAGATTTTTATATTTGTATGCAATCTTAATATTTAGAAATAAAATGTGGGCAGTTGGTCTTTTTGTCCAGACTACTTCTGTGGTTTCAAAACTGCCTGAAAACTGCTCTAAAAGCTGTTGAAGCAGGACATGGATGTAGGTAATGGTGCTTTGAGACACACCTGGAACTGGCTCCCAGGCTAAAACTGAGGATCCTGGTGCTCACAGGCTGCTCTTATTTCTTTGAGTTTTTACTTCTTAAAAACTTTCACTGCTGGCCAAATTACCAGTTCCAGCCTTTTAGTCTGAAATCTGATTTCATGCCAAATTATTGCATTGTTAAGTCTTTTTAATATTTTAAAACTTCTGAATTTTACATTTGCAGACTGTGTAACGTGACAGTTGTAAATTTTGTAGAGCAGTCATTAAAAATCATTGAGGCAGAGTTGACCCCCACAGTGCCCTGAAGTCTCCCTTCTGTCCTTGAAAGCTTTGACATTTGAGTGGTAACCAGCCTTGAAAAAATGGAAATTATTTTTCCAGGATTGGAGTTAACTTATGATTTTTGTGAGAACACCTTTGTACATGTAAATGCAAAATTAACTGCTAGTCTTGAGGTTAAGGCATGGAAGGATGATTGAGTTCATTAATTAGGGTTTCTTTGATTGGATGGTGACTTGGAGAGGAGCAGAAGGGGTTGGTTGAGGTTTTTTCACTGTTACCCAGGCTGCCTTCTGGAGGCAAAACCTGTGAAATGAGTGAAAGCCACGTGGCTATCCAGAGAATCCTGTTAGGTGGGATGGGGCTCAGCAGCCCTTACACCTCTGCTCTGAGAGGCTGCAAAGGGAGATGTGAAATTTTCAGGTCAGCAATAACTCACGGTTTAGACAGGCAGAGAATTCGCAGGCAAAGCTGTCTTGTCTCTACAACTCCAGTACTTGTGTGATATTATACATGGCTTCCAGCTGAGTTCAGGTGAAAGGTACTCCTCAAAAAGGCAGTGGGAGAAACCTCTCCAGTGAAAGAACAAAAGTTGCTGAATGCTGTTTGTGTCCCAGCCAGGCATGAGCACCCAGCTCTGCAGTTGGGTGCTCCACCAGGCGTCCAAGGGCTTGGGAATAGCAGAGCCTGCTTGACTGTGGTGTTTGGCTTGGACCAACTTAGGATTGGTCCAAATTGATTATGGTTTTTAAATAAGCACTTTATGCATGCAGTGTTACAATGTGTAACTCACAGACCTAAAAATCAAAAAAGGCTTTTCATTGTTTGGGATTCTACCATTATGTTTCCCAGGGAAAACAGAGCAGGTTGCTCGACATGTGTTTTAGAATCTTCTTTCTTTTTTTTTTTTGTTTTGTTTCTTTGTACCAAAGCTAAAATGGAAGGAGAGAGAGAGAGCCAGGTTGGCATGGATACATGACATGATATTAAACATGGCATTCTGGTTTTGTATCTTTAAATCAGGAATTATTTACATAACGTGCAGTGATCACAAAACCATCTCTTTATCAAAGTTTTAAGCTATGCCCTTCATCAGGAGGGCACCCTACAGAAATGTTTGGTGTGTTTTGGTAGCCCTTCTTGAAATAGCAGCAGTTTGTTTTTTCTTAATAGAAAGAAAGTAATTAAGATATTACTACTGCTGAAATTCTATAAATACATTTTTTTTAGTTCTATTTAATAGGCTGATTCTTGCTCAGTGACATTGGACTACCTCATTAAACATAGACAATCTTATCTGCAAGATTCTACATGCTCAGAACAGTTCTTTGAGTGATGAAATGCTCAGGGAACAGCTTGTAATATTCACAACTTTTTAATAAGTATTTTCTTTTGGAGATTTTGAAGATGTGGCAAACAGGTCCTTATATAGTATTGCCAAGGCTGAGCTGCAGAGCTTGATAAAGTCACTTCCACTCTTGTTAACTGAGGAGCCTCCTACCTTGCAAGATTATGGAGCTGGTTCAGCCTGATAATGTTTTAAGCTTAACTAGCATATGCTACAGAAAATAAAATAAGTTATCACAATGCAGCTTCTCCTGTGTTTTTTTTTTCTTCCTCATTTAATTTCCCTGCTAAATTAAAATGAGGAGGGTGGGCAGCATTGGTGCTTGGAAGTTGCACAAAGCCTAAAATTGGTGCTAAGTATTCAATGACTTCTAATGTAAAAATTCTAGAAGTTCAGAATTCCTTTTGTTCCAAACAATGCTGCTTTGTTCCTACTGTACAGAAACAAAATAAGTGAAACTAGTCAAACTTTCATTGTCCAAACTGACAGACAAACAATTGCTGTTGTTTTACTGAGCTTTCTGCTGCGTTGTGAGCGACCATGAATTTTTAAGACTTAAAATTTGGGGTATCAGGATAGAGGTGCAGCTGGGGAATTTCTTACATGAAAACAGCCTCACTGGAAAGGGATGCTTCTAAACTGGAGACATTTACTCTGAAATTGTAGGAATTGCTTTGCTAGTTTCTATCACCAGTCATCTACTGAAAACTTTGAAATAAGCAGCCGAAGCACGGGGCTGTGTGTGGTCAGTAGCAGTCCTACCAATTGTTTGGTGTTTGATATTGTTTGGAGCATCTTTAAGCCTTCGATGCCTTCAAATCTATCTTCCCCTTGTCCTGGTGGTGCCGGGTGCTTGTGGTGCCACCACCTCGGTATGAATCCACAGCCAAAAGGTTTCTCCCTGCTATTGCACAGAATAAAACTGGGAAGAGAAAGAACTAAGTGCCTGAGGCTTAGCTTATTACAAGAATTACCTGTTCTGCTCAATGTGCTGAGGAATATGTGTGACCAGCCAGCTGGATGTGGCTTCGCTGTGCATGTAGAAGGGATAAGTAAAGGAACGCTGCTTTGGAGTCTTGTGAATGAACATCTACAATGCCAACAAATAGTTTTGTCCTCTTACCTGCTTTAGAGTAGGTGTTTGGCTTCATTGGGTTTCGATGTTTTGTTCCCAGTGGGTGTTAAGGGGTGTGGAGGGTAAGTGAAATTAAGATCTGCTTGAGCTCAAGTTCTGTGAAATCATTTAATTTTTATCTTAATACTAGGGCAGATGGGTTTCCTTCTTAAGCAAGTGAAATGTGTTATCTTCTCTCTTCATCTTTAAATATGGAGTATTTGGCTTTTTAATAAGTTTTTATGCTGTCTAGAATAGCTTTTTGAAATTAGTTTTGCTTGTCCTACACATAAAGGAGTCTGTGACCTGATGTTAGTGTCCTATTTAATAAGCAGTTACATACTATAATAGTGGCACGTTTGTTCTTTCCACTATGCAAAACAAAATTTCTCCAGTGAATGAATGTAACCTAATGTAAGGGCAAGCAAGAAATTACAGCTTTCCTTATAAGCTCTTTATCACTAACTTGTTACAAGATAAAGTAAATGAGTTTTAATTGTGCTTCCCTCGCGCAGTTGCTTCAACAACAAAGACGGATCATTAGCATAACATGGTCTCACCATTTCTGCTCTTGGTATTTCTTGTAATGCTTGAAAATGTAGTGCCTCAAAGACTAGAAAAGGTGTCTTACGTTTATAGGTATGAGAGCATTTTGTGTAGTAATCTATTTAATTCTCCTTGCGTTTAAATGTGGTGGGTATGTTGAAAAGTCTACAAATAAACGAAAGAACCAGAGCAAATCTAGAAAGTGAAACTGTGTGTACAAGAGACTGCACTGTGAATGCCCTCAAATCCTGGAAATAGAGTTGTGTGGGGGCAAAAAATAAATCAGAATTAAATGTACTTGTACTTACAGTTTAATTTTTTCTTTCTTTAGAGATGGTGGAGCCAGGACAAGATCTGTTGCTTGCTGCTTTGAGTGAGAGTGGAATCAGTCCAAATGATCTCTTTGATATTGACTCTCCAGATGTGGTTCTTGCAAATCCAGCACCAACTCCAGCTGTTCAGCAGGTTAAAATAAGAACATAGGGGTCTGTTGGAGAGAGCTTGGGTTTGGTGTGATGAAGGGGTTAAAGGGAATGATGTCCATAGCAAAAGGTTGAAGCATGTGGAGTTATTAAGTTTCTTGCTTCATAGTATTGAGATTGGAAAATGACTTGGGAATTAATTTTAAACTTCTATACAAAAAAATGCATCTGAAACACTTGAGGTCAGTACAGACAGCAATATGCTTAATTCTGGACATGACATGGGGACATAATGTCAGGTATCCATGGAGAGCTCTCATGTCACTGGGGTCTAGCTGCTCTACAATAAAATACATAAAAAGCGTCATGAAATACCATGTTTAAGCTCCATGATGGCCTTCACTCTGCCAGAGTGTAGCCACTTGAGGCACAGACTGGGAACAAAAGCCTTAAGGTTTTATTCCTGCTGACTTGTTTACTCTCTTCCCTCTGCAGTCAGTACCGCTCAGTGCGTTAGAGCTGGGCCTGGAGACTGAGGCTGCAGCTGCTGTGAAACAAGAACCAGAGACTGTCTCTACTCCAGCCTTATTAAATGTCCGGGTAAGAGCTGCTGCTCCAGGATTTACATGGGGAGGGGGCTTAACTTAGGCTGGGCACCAGGTGCCCACAAAGCTGCTTTATCACTCCTCCACCTCAGTTGTGCAAAGGCTAAAAAACGATGGTGAAAGGCTCATGGGTTGAGATAAGGACAGGGAGATCAGCAATTTGTCATGGGCAACCCAGACTCAACTCAAGGAAATTAATTCGTTGCCAGTTAACAATGGAGAAGGAAAATGAGAAATAAGAACAAATCTAAAAATACGTTCTCCCCACTCCTTCCTTTGTCCTGGACTCAACTGCACTCCTGGCATCCAGGGTCCTCCAAGGGCTGCAGGGGAGTCCCTGCTCCAGCACCTGGGGCACCTTCTCCCCTTCCTTCACTGACATTGGTGTCTGCTGGATTTTCTCATATATTCACACTCCTCCATCCCAGCTGCTGATTGTGTAACAGTTTTTGCCTGTTGTTAAACAAATACCTTCTCACAGGCACTGCAGTGACACTGACTGCCTGAGCCTTGGCCAGCAGTGGGTTGGACTGGCTTGATCAGATATGGGGGAAACTGTAGTGGTCATACCTTGTACCTGGATGATGAGTTATTAGGGTTTTTTTATTTCCTTTTCCGTACCTTAAAATAAGGTCTAAAAAGAACCTTCTGAATATGTACAATATATTGAGAGATACTTTTTGCTTAGATTATTGCAGCACCAGATAATTACTCCTGCATCTTCAGCATGTTATTTGAAGACATTTCTTACTACAAATGTCTTCTAAAAACTGGTGTATCCTGTGTGCTAAATGAAGTCTAATAAAGCTTGCTCTTTCTTTTTGTTTTCTGAAAAATTTCCCTGTTTCTTTGTTACCAGCAACCACCATCCACCACAACCTTTGTGCTGAATCAAATAAATCAGCTTCCAACCCTGGGGACGACCATAGTGGTGACAAAAACGACGCCTGTCACCACCTCCAGGCAGACGATCACTGTAGCAAAGATCATCCAGACCAGCACAACCACTCGGCCCTCGGTGGCAGCACCAGCAGTTCGCAATGCCCTGACCACTGCACCTTCCAAGGACCAGATTCAGCTCAAAGATCTGCTCAAGAACAATAGTCTTAATGAACTCATGAAATTGAAGCCACCTCCTAATATTGCCCAACCAGTAGCGACAGCAGCAAGTGAGTTTTCTTTCTTTGTCATTACAGGATTTACTTGAACAGTGAAATAACAAAGATCTTTGCACGTCGTGGATTTTCATTGATTAGACAATATCCTGATAGAATGAAGTAGTTCAGGAAACCTGATAAATTTAATTGTAACTGTTGTAGTGTTAGAATTCAGGGTGAAGTAGTATGAAATAACAGAATTTTAAAAATTAAACTCTTTATTTACTGCATGGAATGAGGAAAATGACAGATTGCAGCTGGAAAATTGGTAAAATTCGTGGACATTACTGGAGTCTATTAGCTTTGTTACTGGAGTCTCCACCAGTGCCTGTTCTAGTGTGTACTTGGAACTACAACAAGCTAGTACTTCTTTCTATTTAGTATCTTCCAAACTAGATTGTAGCACATAGGTGTTTGTGTGAAGAGTCTCCTGCAAAAGGAAGATCTGTCCTTTGTTTCATTGGAGACATCAGATCTATTGTTTAAGAAATTAAGTCCTAAAAACTTACTGTTTATTTTCATGTGACGTCTGAAATGCTGCAGTAGGTTAAATGCCACAAGTACTTTATCACACTCCAAATCTTCATTTTGTGATTCCTTCCATAGTATTTCCTTGTATGTTATTTCTAACATGAGGGCAACCTGTATGAGGAAAAAGCTGCATGTGTGTGAAACTTCAACTCTTTCAAGTTGTTCTGATTTTAGCATGAGGTTAAGATCAGACTAAGTCAGTTTGAAAATATTTTTGTTGCTGCTTTTTTCTGAAAGATACACAGGCATTTTCTGGATTTCTGTTATTGTCTCGGAACAAGCTTTGCTGACTTTATAGGTGTGGTTGGCATAACCTATTTTTCTGTCTGCAGAGAGAGAGTGCAGTGCAGGAGCTGTCTGTTAGAGCTGAAACAAAAAGCAGAATGTCCCTCCTTGTGTCATTGCTTTCTCTAAGGGAGTGGTTGCCAAAACCCAAGTTGGGACATGAACTGAAGTTGAGGCAGGGAGTAAAGGAAGTGAGGAAGAGGAGGGGAGAAAGCAGAAGGGGATAAGTCAGTCCTATTAAACCAAGTGAAAACTCAGAGAAGCACAGAGTAGGTGACACCAGCACACAATAACTGTTAGAGTGGCACAGCTGCAGAAAACAGTTGAATCTGTGGCTTCTGTATAAAGTGAAAAGGAGATCTGCAACTTCCAGAACTGCATTCCTAATCTTATTTGTGTTCCTGTGTCTCTAGATCTTTCCTTGTGTTTATTGAAATAAAATGACAAATACTTGTAGAAAAGAGAAGCTTTTTAAAGGAAAATGGTCTTTTCCTATAATTCAGGCAGCAGGAGTTCTAGATGGGAAAATATTAAGTTAGATTATGCAGTGTCTTTGAGGAAAACATTTATTTGTGCAAGTGCCCTAATTGTTTTTAGGGGCAATTATGCTAAGTTTATTACATGCATTGATGTGATGGAAGCTTGACAGCTGCTTTCAATATTTTGCATCCATCCTTATGCAAATTATTTTAGTTGTCTATTGAGCCCTATTCCTAGTTCCTTGCAAATGTGACTGAAGACAGGAAGGTTAATAAATGGTCTTCTTAAAGGATCCTGGTACAAATTTGTTCTTGAAGCATCACTGTGCTCCTGGATACTTTAACCTTTCTTCCAGCTCCTTAATAGAGCAGCATGTTAATTTGAGTTGATGTTTGGAGGGAATTCTGTAAACCAAAGCTTTTCTTTTGCAGCTGACCTAAGCAATGGTGCAGTGAAGAAGGAGGCTTCCACAAAAGAGGTAGCAAGAATATGGATAAATGACATTAAAATGAGAAGTTTTTCACCGACTGTGGTAAGTGGCACAAATGATTCATTTGCCAAACCAATGTGTTGCTGGCCATAAACAGTTGTGACCAGTTTCAGGAGTTACTCATACTTGTGTGTGGTGGAACTGTCGAGTGCATCTGTTTGTTCAAAAGGTCAGGTGCTCCACAAGATGAAACTTGGTTAGATGAGTGGAGTTAACAGCTGTGCAGAGCAGGCTTAGATAGTAAATGACAATTTCAAGAAATTACTGTCCTTAGCAGAAGCTGGTGTGGGCCAAGAAGGGTGTGGCTCTGATGAAAGGTGATAAGCATAGCATTTCCTCTGGGTTAAAACATTTTCTTCTGAAATCACTAGCAGTGAGGAAACTGAAAAGACTTCCCCCCTAGCATGGCTGTGCTTCTGGGCAGTGGAATTGAAGATGTAAATTGAGTATCATTCAATTTTCTAAACGTAACAAAATTACATTCTGATGCTGTAAACACTTTGAGTTTTGGCATCTTCACTGCTAGCTAGACTCAGGCTGATGTTTGGGAAGAACTGTGCTCCTCGGTGACTGCCCTACAGAAGGGGTTTTTCAGATCACTTCTTTTGTATTAAACATTAGTAGTTGTGGAAGATGTTTGATTCTTCATCTGTTGAGTGCTTTACAAATATCTGTATATTTACATTGGTCAGGGTCACAGTAAATGGCTAACTGTCAGGTTTCAGAGAATACTGGACAGGACTATTTAACTATGAAGTTGTGAAATGGTGTCATGAATGTGGAGCTGCAGGAGACTCCAGGGGAGTACTTAAACATCAGGGCTGTCATGTTTTCAAGGCAATTTTCTTTAAGTCATAATCTGGTTTTAATATGCTGTAAGAATTTCTTTTCAATTCTGCTTATGTGAGTGTGGAGTACTTGATCTCCTTGCAAAGAGGAAGTTCCCAGACTTTGTGTCTTTGGAGGGTTGTTCGGAGTGTAAGAAATCTACATTTGTGTGTAGTTTCTGGAATGAGTCACTGGTTTGTCCCCTACATGTGTTAAAACATTGAAGTGCAAGTTTGTCCTCGTTTCTTTTCTCATGTTAGTTTCCAGGAGATGGAATATTAACAATGTGCTGTTTGACTAACACAGGTATTTCTCAATTCTAGAAAGTGCCAGCAGTAAAAGAAGAGGAGGAACCAGAGGAAGAAGATGAAGAAGAAATGGGCCATGCAGAGACCTATGCTGAATATATGCCAATAAAATGTATGACCTGATCTTCTGTTATATCAAAAGGCTGAATGCTTTGAGAGTTTATTCTTGTGTAATTACTAACACAGAAAATAGATACTGTCTGACGTTAACAGGACCTGATATGTTGTGGGTTTTCCTAGGAAATTTATCTTCTGTAGTGTTTAGATTTGGAAGATAAGTGTCATTCTTCAGTGTATCATTGAGCAGTATTTGTTTCACAGATATGACTGATGAACCAAAATCAGGGTTTTTTTACCTCTGTTAAGAGGCCTTGTGCCTCAGCAGAGGAAATTTTGTAAAGGAATTCAGTGCTCACTGCTACACTTAGGAATCTAGTTTGAGTCTTTTGGTGTGAAATCACCCTAAGTACATTCTTCCTGCATTGTTCCTGGCTGACTACTTAGAACTGGCTCTTGGTTGTTTTTTGAGTGTATCTTTTACTGCTGTTAATTGCCATATTCTCTTTTTTTCTCTTTTCTTTGTTGTACCCATTGACAACAAGCTGTTATCTTGTTTGCTACATACAGTGACCTGCTGTAAAAGCAAGGCAAAAATTTTGCAGGGAGTTTGTAGCTAAATGGCTCATTTTTATTGTTACTGATGAGATCTGTCAGCAATTAAATCATGTCTGTTGTAAAGCTTTTCTCCTCTCATTCTGCTTAAAGATGGCACTATATAAATAGTGAGAAGAATGCTGTTTTTGTGGTTCTGGCATCCTGAGGTTACTTTTGGCCTTTTTGGGATGACAAGGTTCAGACTGGTTTTTCTCAAACAAGTCAAGTACACAAATACTTTAATTTTCTGTAAAATGAATTTTATCTAATCTCATAAAAATTGTGGGAAGGTGGTGAGAAGAGGAAGTTAAGATTGCAGTTATAAATTCAAATTAATGTGTTCCTTCATATGCAGTGCAGTTTAACACTTGACAGATTGTTGCAATGAAACATATTCGTTGTTGAGTTCAGCCTTTGCAATCACAATTGTAACTTGTTTGGGTAAATATAATAACTTGTGCTGCAGCAACAAAACTCTGTTTTGTTTTCATCTTCTGCCTTCCTTCCCCTTCTTTCTCCACCAGTAAAAATTGGTCTACGTCATCCTGACCCAGTAGTGGAAACCAGCTCATTATCCAGTGTGACTCCTCCTGATGTGTGGTACCAGACATCAATATCAGAGGAAACAATTGACAGTGGCTGGTTGTCAGCTTTGCAGCTCGAAGCAATCACTTATGCAGCCCAGGTATGCCAGACATCAGCACAGCTTAAAAGCTAACAGAATTTAAGAAGAAAAACTACAATCTGACAAGTGCAGCTATGTCAGTTTTACAAGGAGATAAAATAATAAGAGCTTAAAGGTTTGAGTTGCATTAGAAGATGGCAGGTGAGCTTCAGCTCAGATAAATGTGAGGTAATACACCTAGGAAAATTTCCTCTAAACCACTGCCATGATGCTGATCTCTTAACTGTCTTAGAACGTGTTAGTAATTTTTATTTCTCTGCAATAATTTAATGGCTGCAGTAGCAGCAGGCTGAGAAAGCCAGCCCCGTTTGACACCCTTGGGAAGGGAATAGAGAACAGGACTGAGTGTTATTTTGCTGCTGGGTTAAACTTCAGTGTGCCCACCCCAGATGTGTGCTGAGGAGGGAGGCAGTGGAGTGAGAGGACAACTGAAATAGTCACAGGAGGGAAAGTGAGTGATGTTACACAGAACCAAGAGCAAAGCAGGACTTGGTGACACTGACAGGAGATTTGGTTTAAAATGGGTAGATTCAGAATAATGCATTCCACAGGCTGTGGGTGTCGGGGTCTTGCTGCTGCTGCAAAAGGCTGGGTTAGGAAAAGGCACGAAATGTTGGACAGGTGTTTAGAGCAGTTCTGGGTGCTGAGGGAAGAAAGGGGACAATGGATCACACAATGCAGTTAGGGTGCTGTGCTCTCCCTAAATAAAATCCCCTCTTCCTGCTTCCAGGAGTTTGCTTGGACCACTGGTCTCCTCCAATAGGATGTTTCTTATGTTTGCTCTTTTCTGACAATCCCCTGCGATGTGTTCTGGAGAATGAGTACAAGTTTTTTGTTCTTTCTCCTACAGCAACATGAAACATTCCTGCCCAATGGAGACAGAGCTGGATTCTTGATAGGTGATGGTGCTGGTGTAGGAAAAGGAAGGACCATAGCTGGAATAATCTATGAAAATTACTTGTTAGGCAGAAAAAGAGCAGTCTGGTAAGTGTCAGGATTTGTTAGAGCAGACACTCCAGTGACTCTATGACTTAAATTCAGGGTCATCTGTCTTCTGATAAATGTTCTAACAACTGCCTTTTGACCTGCTGTAACTTAGAGAATGTGCTTTGTTTTGTATCTTCAGGTTTAGCGTGTCAAATGATCTGAAATACGATGCTGAAAGAGATTTGAGAGATATTGGAGCAAAAAACATATTGGTGCATTCATTAAACAAGGTGTGGAAACTTTTTACTATGTACAGTTGAGGCAAACCTTTAGGTACGCTTGTGTGACGAGTTGTGCATGTTGACGTTTTAAGAGCAAGAATGTACTAATTTCAATAAATTTGCTGTCTAGGTCTTGTTTGACAGACCTAAATCTTACAAAGAACCACACAGAGCTTTCAGTTAAGCATGTAAATAGGCCCCCCTTGTAGGATTGAGTCTTAGCATATGTGCTTCTTTTTTTAAAAAATTACACTTCAAGCCACTACTGACACTGCTAGTAGAGTATTTTCTAGAAGTTGAAATATTCTTTATGCCTTTAAAGCTTTGTAGCATTTGAATTTTTTCCTTTCTATCTCTCAGTTACATTTTATATGTAATGCATTTTATGTGTAATACTTGAATAATGGACTTGCTCAGTGATTTATTAAAGCAGCAGTGGTGTGTGTAGTTATTTTTGGAGACACTGTCTCTGCTCTGGATTGGCTGCTTAAATTGTAAAGTGTGATTACTGGTTGAATTCACTGAACTTAAAGGTTTGGTTTAAGTTGGTATTTTTGCTTTGTGAATTCTTAATTTCTAAAATAAAGCTTTAGAAATAATCGTTTGTGGTAGCAGCTGTAAATACACTTGAGGTATTGGCTCTTAAAGGGATACATTGAAACTAAAATCTCAAGTGTATTTAAACTAAGGAGACCATGTAGCCAAAGAATGTGGCTGCTAAGCTTTTGAAGCCTCAGATTTAGTCTTCCTTAAGTCTGCGTTTAAGTAAGGCCCTGTATAACCCCTTAACCACATTGCCATCAGCTGTGCCCTGGTCATGATGTGGGGTTATGGGTGGCTCCAAGAGTTCACACCTTTAAGACCACCAGCATCTCTCAATCATCTGGTAGGTGGGACTGAGGAGGAGTCTCTCTTAATTTCTGTAATTTCTATTTATTGCAGTTCAAGTATGGGAAGATTTCTTCCAAACATAATGGAAGTGTGAAGAAAGGTGTCATCTTTGCTACTTATTCTTCTCTTATTGGGGAAAGTCAGTCTGGTGGTAAATACAAAACCAGATTAAAGCAGCTTCTTCACTGGTGTGGTGAAGACTTTGATGGAGTTGTATCCTTTTCCTGGAGTTCATTTGATTATAACCAAATTGCTATTTAAACTTATATCTTTAAAGATTTTTATGTATTTGTTATTTGTAATGGCAATCACTTATGTGCAGTCTCTGACATTACACTTGCAGTTTTACAAACTTTGTGCCAAACATATTACCATCAACTTATTGCCACACAACTCTGGTACAAGAGTGAAGTTTCTGGGTTTTTTTTATATCAAACCTATAAAATTAAACTCTTATCCTTAAGAACCCTAAGTTGACACTGATATTTTTACAGACTTACTTAAATATATATTTGGAGTGTCACCAGCATTTTCAAGAACTCAAATGTTGGCAATTTTGTTCTTAAATACTTCCTATCTAAATATTTTTCCAAGGTTTTTAGCTAAAATGACTAGTGTCTTGAGTTTACAATTTCCACCTGCCCCCTATTGTAAGTAGTAGATTTTCTTGCTTTCTGTTCTAGCTCCTCATTTTATACATCAGTGGGACAAAGCTTTTCCTTAATTACGGTTCAGATCGTATTTGACGAGTGTCATAAAGCAAAGAATCTGTGTCCTGTTGGTTCATCAAAACCAACAAAAACAGGTCTGGCTGTATTGGAACTTCAGAATAAACTTCCAAAAGCCAGGGTTGTTTATGCCAGTGCCACAGGTACGTACTGCTGGGTTTGTAGTAAATGTTTCTGGATGGTTTTGCTGGCACTGGTACAGATTTACGTTTCTCTTTGTAGGTGCATCTGAGCCAAGAAACATGGCATATATGAACCGTCTTGGAATATGGGGTGAAGGAACTCCATTTAGGGAATTCAGTGATTTCATTCAGGCTGTTGAAAGAAGGTAAAATTTCAAACACCTATAGCAAAAATGGATAGAGTTGTGGCTGACTCTGCTTCCCAGTTCCTTGTCTTCACTCTCTACTCCTTTGCAAACATGTCCTGTCACACTAAGAACTCTGGCTTCTAAATCTAGCAGAAATGTAATTTGTCATAAGTAGTGAAAAATAAGATGTTTCCTTTGTTTACAGAAAATTTTGAGAGCTTTAAAAGCTTTCTGGGAAAAGAGGCCTCTCAAAAATGTGGGTGTTAGGAAAGCAAACTACTTTGTTGCTCCCCATGAAAATACCCTGTATTGTAGTGAGTATGCTCAGTGTAGTTAATGGCTCGCTATTTGTAGAAGGCCTGTAATGTTTATGCATTCATCTTGGGCAATTTAACAGGAGGAAATCTTGTGCTTAGTGGCATAAGAACCCAGTTCAGGGAAATTCTTTGTGCTGTTCCAAGGTACTTGGTGTTTCAGAACATACTAATAATACTTAATGTGAGAGGTCAGTAGGAAACGCTGCTGCCGCATTCTGTGGTGGGTGAGCATCTTGCTTTGCCTACTCAGAAAGAATTTTGAACACTTCAGAATGCCACACTAGGGTTTAGGATGCATCTTGTTTACCATCTACATGATGTGTGGTTTTTCTGGACTCTGCAAGTGTAGCTTCACTCCATTACTGGGTGCATATCAAATAAGCAATAATGAAGTTAGAGCCCCAAGCCTGTGAGTAACAGTCAGCTGTTTGGCAGATGACTTCTGTGCTCTCAAGGTTGCTGTTGAAGAGAACTGAAGTTACTTACTAATTAAATAATTTCCATATCAGCATAAATCTGAATAACTTAAAATGGTTTGTATTATTTTAAATAATCAGCAGTTTATAAAATCAGAATGCAAGAATTTGCTAATATTTGGACCAATTTTATTACCCAGTTACAATTTGTAAGTTACCATCTCCTAATCCATTCTAATCATCCATGTAGTTTGGGAAAAAAGCAACTGAATTTTACCTCTTGGGATACACTTAATGTTTACGAGGCAGGGATACAGTTTTATGTAAAGGCTAAATTTCAAATTATTTCAAAAACATATTTCTTCACATTTATAAGCTGTTTTTTTCTAAAGCACTTGGGGTTGTGTTTGGAGGCATTTTATAACAAATCCTTGCTCTTGAAAATTCTAATATGGACTTAAATTGTTCTTTATTTTAGAGGTGTTGGTGCCATGGAGATAGTTGCTATGGATATGAAGCTGAGAGGAATGTACATAGCCAGACAGTTGAGTTTTTCAGGTGTAACTTTCAAAATTGATGAAGTTCTGCTCTCACAGGAATATGTTAAAATGTACAACAAATCTGTGAAACTGGTAAGAACCCCTTTTTAAATTAGCTTTCTCTGTTGAGTTCTGAGAGGTTGAAGTTGGTTGAGATTTGAATGCTCCTTTTCTTGTTTAGTGGGTCAGTGCTCGAGAGAGGTTTCAGCAAGCGGCCGATCTCATCGATGCAGAGCAGCGCATGAAGAAATCCATGTGGGGTCAGTTCTGGTCAGCTCACCAGAGGTTCTTCAAGTACCTTTGCATAGCCTCAAAGGTGAAGAGGGTGGTGCAGCTGGCTCGGGAAGAAATCAAGAATGGCAAAGTAAGTTGATCAAGACTGATTTTTAAACGTTTATCTTAAATGTACAGCTATTAGATTTTTCTTATATATAATACAAATATTCAGCTACAGTAGGAGCATGCTTGTGTACTTAATGGTATCTAATGAGCAGAAATTCAGGCAAAATAAGCTTACAGCTCAGTCATAGTGACAGTGCCTGGTATTCATTTGTTCTTCAGTGCGTTGTCATTGGCCTGCAGTCGACAGGAGAAGCAAGAACTTTGGAAGCTTTGGAGGAAGGTGGTGGGGAACTGAATGATTTTGTTTCTACAGCAAAGTAAGACTGAATTTTAAAACTGTTCTTTACAAAACTAACCTTCATGCAGTTTAGCGTGTGTAGTCATTTGCCCTTCTGTGTGTCAAATGTGCATCAGTGCACAGAAGGTTAGGAATCCTGTAGTAGTGGTGTTCTTTACTGAATCTGCCTGTACCTAAAACCTGGCAGCACTGCTTAGCTGAGGCAGTGGTTAGCTCCTGGTTCTCCTGGCATTCCAAACTGATGTTTTCAGGTGTGAACAGCTCATACTGTTCCCCTCAAACTGGGAGGACAGGGAGACTTGCCAAGTGTGTGCTGCATTTATACCAGAGCAAGTTACAGAGCATGGCTTCCCTCTTTGATCAGGTGGACCAGAGCCAATTCCAAGGCTGCCTTGCTGAAGATCTTAATAAATTAACTTAATATTTTACTTAAATTGAGCAATAAAAAAAAGGCAGTAGCAATGCCACTTGTTATCAGAAACAGATTTAACAGGTTATAACAGTGCTGTCAAAGAAATATCTCCTTTTAAGGTGACAAATACAATAATGTGGGTGATAATACAGAGAGTGCCCAACTGCACTCACCAGGAGTTGTTCTTCAGAGAAGTCAAGCAAGTTGTTAAATGTTACAGGTTTGTACTTTTAAATAAATGCAAATTCCACTGAGCAACCCTTTTTTTCTTCAATAGAGGAGTATTCCAGTCTCTTATTGAAAAGCACTTTCCAGCTCCCGACAGGAAGAAGCTGTTTAGCTTGTTGGGAATTGACCTGACTGCTCAAAGTAATAACAACTCACCCCGAGACAGCCCTTGCAAGGAGAACAAAGTAAAGAAACGAAAAGGTAATGCTGAAGTTTCTACACTAATGCTACAGTGAAAATGGCAACTTCAGAGCTGCCTAGGAGTGAACTTTGTGGGGAGGAAAAGGGAATACCTGTACAGTCATCCATGAAAAAGAATGTATTGCAGTTCTCTTAAGGTTGTTGTTAGAGATTGCCATTAATAGATGTTGTATTGCTGCTGAAGCAGTATAACCTGTAAATTTTAGTTAATTTTGCTCAAAATTGGGTTGATCTGCTATGGAACCATATCCCAAAATGCCTTGCCTGTGTCAGACTACTTCCTGATGTAGTTACTCAAGTAACTTTCTTTATCTTGAGGCTCAATGAAGAGAAACCTTACACCATCCCCTTCCCAAACTGATTATCTTAAAAGTAGGTGATCATAAAAAATTTGGGAGAAAGGTCTTGCTTAAAACTTGGATGCTTTTAAATAGCTCTGTTTTCAAAAGTTGAATGTTTTTTCAGTTTGTATGGTAAAACAGACCTCAAAGTGTGTAGACTACAATGTTTAAACTAACTTCCCTTTCTTGTGGGATGATGGAATTAGGTGAAGAAATAAGCAGAGAAGCCAAAAAAGCCCGCAAAACAGGTGGCCTTGCAGGGAGCAGCTCTGATGAGAGTGAAAGTGAGTCTGATGCTTCAGACAATGAAGAAAGTGACAATGAGAGCTCCAAATTTTTGAGTTCTGGAGACGATGATGACTTCAACCCGTTCAGAGATGAATCCAGTGAAGATGATGAGGATGGTAAGACAATCTAAATGTTTCATCAAGCAAGTAGCTGTATTTGCAGAGAGTAAGCAGAAAGTCTTCCCAAACATTTCAGTGAGCCACAGAGAAGTACTTACTAAGCATGTGGTTTAGTTCCAGTCAGACTGCAATCAGTAGAATATGAAACTTCAATTAGATTTTTGTACACTGGAATTCAGACTTCTGAAAATCACTTTATGCAGTGAGAATGTATTTGTTTCAAAGGGATGGATGGCTGCTTAGTAAATGTTTGAAACTTTTTTATTTAACTTCAGATCCCTGGTTGATTAGAAAAGAGCATAAAAAAAATAAAGAAAAGAAAAAGAAGAAAAGCATAGACCCAGATTCTATTCAAAGTGCCTTACTAGCCTCTGGTCTGGGATCCAAACGACCCAGCTGTTTCACTTCCACTGTTGGAACCACCACTTCTAGTACCAACACGTCTGGTAAGAGCAACTTTCTTTGATGTTGATTCATCTCCTAGCAGTGAGGCAATAAAATTCTAAATCTCAAAGAGTCTTTCTTAACTTTCAGCAAACAGTAACACAAACAGCAGCTTTGTAACGAGTCAGGATGCTGTTGAAAGGGCCCAACAAATGAAAAAAGAACTGCTGGATAAACTGGAAAAGCTGGCTGAAGATCTTCCACCTAACACACTGGATGAGCTTATAGATGAACTGGGTGGTCCTGAAAATGTTGCAGAGGTAGGCTGGTGTTCACATATAGAAAAAAATGTATGATTTTAAAGAGGTTGTTTATCAGTTTTAGACAGTGATCTTGGGAACGAGAGCAGAGGTTACTCTGCTGATGCCTCTGAATGAAAGAGAAACTTGAAGATGGTGTTAGAATACAGGGGGAGCTCTGTGTGGGTGAACATGTTATATCTAAGATTTGATAGTTTCTGGTTGGGTAAATCACACCAGTTTCTCTTTTGCTTTACTGTGGTCTGTTTCTCTGAGTGGCTGTAATCAATTTGCTCCTGATGTGTATTAAACAGACAGGAGCTTTAGTTCATCCTCCAAGGCAGTGGAGATTAAGAACCTTTATGTGTTAATGAAAAGCCTGATTAATTAATCTCTCAGTAACTTCAGAAACACGTCTTTAAGCTACCTGTCTCTATCAAGTAGCAGCATCAGTGTGATTTAAAAGACCCTGTTAAAATCAGTGGCAGCCTAAGCTGTCTGTTTAGTTGATTTTCTTAGTGCTGCTGGTAAATCCCTTATGAACAGGAGCATAATACAGCATCATTTCTACATAGATTTGGTCTGTCATGTTCCACATAACAGATAATGGCATCAGACAAAAAATAACCCAGGTTCTCTAATGTAGTTTTGCACTTGGAGTAAATCACTGAGCATTTTAATGTGGGTACATGGATAAATAATGTTGCTTGGAGCTTTTGGTGCTGGGATGGTTTTGGTATTGCCACACTGAGCTTGTGTTCCCTTCCAAAGATGACAGGCCGCAAAGGGAGAGTGGTGAGCAATGATGATGGCAGCATCTCCTACGAGTCAAGGTCTGAACTCGATGTGCCCGTTGAAATCCTGAACATCACAGAAAAGCAGAGGTTCATGGATGGAGATAAGGTAATCTTTGAAGAGATGGACTGCAGACAAATGTGCCAGGTGCCATAGTAACTCTGAGCTATTCACCACTGACTGGTAGGTAGTACAAGTACTAGTTAAGAAGCACTTTCAGTTCACTGCTGTTTTGTTTCTCAAATCAATGTGTTCAGCAGTCCAGTGTGTTTAAAGGTCAGGCTGTAGTTTGGGTGACCTCAGAGGCCTGTGCTTGGTGTGCACCCAGGTGCCAAACTGAAAGCTGGCACCTCTAAGCTGGTTTTGTAAAACAATACGTGTTTAAAAGGCAGATTTGTGATTCATGTCTTTGATTTGTTGATCTGGGTCACTGTGCACCTCCCCTTCCAAGAGGAAATAATTAAACTGGGAAATGGGGAGGACCACTGTATGAACACTTAGAGTGAGGGGTGAAGGGAAAAGGTGGGGCCTGTTAACCTTAACAAGGATTGAGAAGTAACACTGGGAGGAGTGGTGGCTTCTGCCCTTTATATTGCACTCTGGAAGAAAATCCTGACCTCAGGAATGGTAGAATTGCATCTGATAAAAGAAGTGGGGGGGGAGGCCCTTCCCAGTGGTTCACTTGGGCCGTGCTGCCACAAGAGGGCAAATGGAGTAAATGTCACTGTGCATGGAAGTTGTGTGGTCCCTTGTGACACTTGAGAGTAAAGGACTCAGGTTCCTGTAAGTGACTTGTGCACAGTCCAAACATTTACATTCTTTCAAGGCAAATGCATTCAGGCACTGAAATGGCTGGATCTCCTTCCTTGTACAGCCTTAGCAGCAACATTTTGTCTTTTCTGTGGTTTGCTATCGGAGCAAGTCTGTGTCCCTCCCATTTTCCTTCTGAAGTACAGGCCAGTGTCAGGGAGACCTGCCCTGTGGGATGGCAAGTCTTTGTTTGCACAGGGAGTTGTTACTGAAAAGTAAAGCAAAACCCACTCCTTTCAGCAGAAAAGTTCATTAGCATTTCTAACTCTGATACAGAAAGCCACACCTTTGCTGCCTTCCCTCTACCTTGTGAATAACAGTGAAACCATCCCAGACCCCTGTTTGGTAGTAGCTGTAAAATGAGAAATTTAGTTTTGGAAACTGAAGCTTGATCTTGGATTTATTGCTAACTAACAGCTCTTTTCTCAATCAAAGAACATTGCCATCATCTCGGAGGCCGCCAGCTCTGGTATCTCACTGCAAGCAGACCGCAGGGCCAAGAACCAGAGGCGAAGGGTCCACATGACCCTGGAGCTGCCGTGGAGCGCAGACAGAGCCATCCAGCAGTTTGGTAAATACTCACTGTGTCCTCACCCCGCAGACTCAGGAGTAATAACTGAACATGGAAAATCACATTGAGTAGGCAACCTCCTAAAGGAGCCCTCCAGTCTCTTGTACCCATGAACAGAATCAGCTTTATCTGTGCTCATAGCTAATGGTCTTGAAGGCTTTGAAAGAAACCCCACAAACAAGCCTAGGCTGCAGCTTTGGAGTTAAATTCACATATGAAGTGTCTTTATAGAGGTTGCCACAACTTTTAGAGTGTCTCTGTGCTACCTTCTGTTTGCTGTATTACAGCAGAAACTAATTTTAAGCAGGATTAAGTTCTGCCTTTTTTCCTTGCTCCTCACGGTTTATATTTTATTAGAAATACTCAGTGAAATAGAATTTATCTAATATACTTGCTTCTACTTAATTATCCAGGAAGAACTCATAGATCCAACCAAGTGACTGCTCCAGAGTATGTGTTCCTCATTTCTGAGCTGGCAGGAGAGCAAAGATTTGCATCTATAGTTGCAAAAAGACTGGAGAGTTTGGTAAGATGTTTCAAGAGGTCTGATCCTTCCTTTGAGAAAATGCAACTTAGATTCCTTTTTTTTTTAAAAGTTGTATTTAATGACAATGGTGTGTTTTAACAGGGAGCCCTCACCCACGGGGACAGACGGGCCACAGAAACTCGAGACCTCAGCAGATTCAATTTTGACAACAAGGTGACAAATCTGTTTCTGTTGGAGAACTCATGCTGTGGTGCTTATTCCACAAATGACCTGTTGAGGAAGGTTCCTCTCCATCCCTTACCTTTAACAGCGTCATTTTCTGATGGAATGCCTCTTTCTGTAACCCATAATTCTGTTTGTGAAGCCATGTGTAACACATGTGTGTAAATCACTTTTCTGTTCTTGCAAACAATCAAAGTCTTAAGTAAATGGTGTGTGTCCTTTAAGCCACAATGAAAGATTAATTTGGCAGTTCTAATTAAAAATTGAAACTGGGCTGTTTTCAGTTATAAACTACACTACATAAAGGTGATAAACAATTCCCTTCACTACTGCACAGAAAAGCTTTCCATTGTGAATTATAAATACCTGTTAAACCATGTGTGCCTGGGGCTGAGGCACAAACACTGGATGGCATTGATAGAGCAACTTCTTTTCTTACACAGTATGGCAGAAATGCTCTGGAGATTGTTATGAAATCCATTGTCAACTTGGACTCCCCAATGGTCTCACCTCCTCCTGATTTTCCTGGAGACTTCTTCAAAGGTAAGGCACTGGCTGTGATAGCTACCTTTTGATTCTTCTCCAGTGCTCAGAAAATTGAAATACTGTTAGAGGTGTAAAACATTGTTACAATTTAAAATGATCAGCTGAGACAGATGGGAGTAAACGCCCAGAGAGAGTCTGTGCACATTGCTTGAATGTTGAAGTTCACACATGAAATCAGATCTGTGAACTCCCTGTGAGGAGTGTTCTGTATCTGCTTGGCCAGTGTATTATAAACAGATTTTTATCTTCATTTTCCTATTACCTGTTGGAAATGCTCTGATGCATGGTGCCATTGGTGCTTTCCCCTGCCTGTAGTTCCTGCAGGGACAGAAGTTGTCTTGTTTATTGATGTATTAGGTAGAAACTGCAAGTAATGGCAAGTGAGGGGTGTCAGAGGCTTTGGAATTGGATCCTGTGGCTAAACAAGCTGTTACTTCAGTGGGTTATTTTTAGATGGCAAAGCAGCTATGATTTAACTTCTTTCTCTTTCCTAGATGTTCGTCAGGGATTGATTGGCGTAGGCTTGATAAATGTGGAAGACAGATCTGGAATACTGACACTTGATAAAGGTACTTGGGTGTTCAGTGTGTCTGTAGAATATCCCTGGGAACATGTTATGTCATGACAGTGGATTCCCAGCAGCAGAACTGAACTTGTAACTCTCTAAAAAGTGACCTTTTTTGAAGAACTTAATATATTCTGAAATAACATATTTAAATAGTGTTTGTAAGAGTCTTCGAATACTGATTGAGGGCTTGTGGTTATCAAACTTAATCTTTGACCTAATACATGTATTTCTTACTCTTTTTTAAGATTACAACAATATAGGGAAATTTCTGAATCGAATTCTTGGTATGGAAGTCCATCAGCAGAATGCTTTGTTCCAGTATTTCTCTGACACGTTAAATGCAGTTATTCAAAATGCTAAAAAGAATGGAAGATATGACATGGGCATCTTAGGTGAGTAAATCATTTCACAGTGCTTTTGAACTTCAGTGAAAACAGAGCAATGGAATAAAACTCTGCTTTCCTTTTCAGATTTGGGCTCTGGGGATGAGAAAGTGAGGAAGGCAGATGTTAAGAAGTTTTTAACTCCTGGATATTCTACCTCTGGACATGTAGAGCTGTACACAGTAAGTTAATCTTTATCATCTCTGTAGGAACTAATAACATTTGCCTGTAAATTTTTATAATGTGTTCGGTTCCTACGTGTGTAACTATTTTAAAGTCTGTCCCCACTCAAATCCCCCTGCACTGCTCTCTTGTAGATCAGTGTGGAGAGAGGAATGTCTTGGGATGAAGCAACAAAGATCTGGGCAGAGCAGACAGGTCCAGATGATGGATTTTATTTATCACTACAGGTAAGATTCTTCTGTCTCTTGGATTCTGTTCAGAGGTTTTGGGGGCTAAACTGAAAAACTTGTTCAGTTTTGCAAAATACATTAATTCTTATATTCAAATTAAGGGTTTTTTTAACACTGAGTGTGAAAATTTTCCTTTTACCTCCCCAGGATATTTTCTGATAGGAATATGAGCCCAAATTAATAGCCCTTATTTAAACCTCCACCAGGAAACCTTATGCTTTCACTGTGTTCTAGAGGTGTATTACTCTCCTTGGCTGTACTATTAAACACTCTCATTACTCTGTAAAGAACATAATATGGAATCACTTAAGGAGATACTTTGATAATATTTTAATTTAGGGAGTTTTTGGCTTGTCTTTTTTTCCAGATAAGAAATAACAAGAAAACAGCAATTCTAGTAAAAGAAGTGAATCCTAAAAAGAAGCTCTTTTTGATATACAGACCAAATACTGGGAAACAACTCAAACTAGAAACATGTGCAGACCTGAAAAAGAAATATAAGAAGGTAACCATTAAAGTTATGCTTGTTTTTAACTTAAAAAAATTTTGAAAATAATTATAAGGGCTTTTTTTTTTTTTTTTGTATTTATGTCTAATTTGGACAAGTCAAAAAGGAGGCCTCTGTCTTCAGAGCAGAGCTTTTATTGAGTCTTTTAAGCAGGTCTACATGATTTTGGCATTCCTATATCCATTTCTGAACTTCTTTCTGAATATAAACTATCTGTGGTGTGGTAATAAAAAATGAGGTTCCTTAGGGTCTAGCAACTGTTGAGTTTGCAAGAACTTAAGGAAACTCACATCAGGTGGATTATTGGAAAAGCTCTGAGGTTCTGCTGTGTTTAAGCATTTTGCTTGTCTTTTGAGATGGATAGTTTGAAATTATTGTACTGTACAATGCTGTACCTCTCTATACCATCCTGATGTTGGTGCTCCCTCCTTTCTCAGGATAAAGACCAAATTATCTTTATTCTATGTAAGTTTGGATGTGTTTCTTTATTCCTACTTTGGATGACTCTTGCAGGTACCTTCTGAGGACGCTCTGCCACACTGGCTGGAGCAGTACAACTCCTCTGCAGACACCTGCACCCACGCCTACTGGTCAGTGTTTGTGCTTTAACTTCTGCTGTTTCACTTTGGACTGGTTTATCACTGCTTCTATTCTTCTGTCTCTCCTGTAAAGTCTTCTGTTTCTCGTGTAAGGGAAATTGCCCCATGACCAGTCAAATGACCCAACTTCTGAGTGAAAACATGGAGCTCTGCACTTGCCCTGAAGTGCTAATACATGAGATGAATGTTAATGTATAAATTACACTCAGAGTGACTGAGGAGTGGCTTGTGCTTGAAGTGTCTTGCTCTGTTCTGTTACTGTAGTCTGATAGTTCAAATGTTACTGGGGGGAAATGTTTAGAGATGAGATGGATGTCAGAAACAGCTGTTCCTCTGCTGCCTGCTGTGTCTGAACTCAGCTGATGGCTGAATTCCTGAGCCTGCATAACTGGTAGAAGTTTCAGATTAATATTGGAGCTTCTGAAGTACCCTGATCAGATACCAGTGTCCTGTAATGTACTCCAGCTCTCAGGTGACCTCAATGATGGTATCTTTGACTCAAAGCTCCTGTCTGTGCATACTGTAAATGGGGGCTTAACTAGGCCAACCCTTCCCAAAGCTTTACCTGTGCTCAAAATGTCCTTCCCTTATTGTGTGTGCAGCCTTTGCTCGACTCCGAATGCACGTTAAATAACCACAAGTCTCATTTTTAATGAAATTAGATCCTTTTTGAAAAGCTTTTCTCTCTGCCTGCAGGAGAGGCAACTGCAAGAAGGCAGGCCTGGGGCTGGTGTGCGAGGTGGGGCTGCGCTGCAGAACCTACTACGTGCTGTGTGGCTCCGTGCTGAGCGTGTGGACAAAGGTGGAAGGAGTCCTGGCCTCTGTCAGCGGCACCAACGTCAAAATGCAAATCGTTCGCCTGAGGACAGAGGATGGGCAGAGGATTGTAGGTAGGTGCATGGGCTGCTCCTCTGCTGCACCTTGGAGCAGGGGTGGCTGCAACTGGGGAGTGCCTCTGTGCTGGCAGCCACATGGCTGAGTTTGGATAAAGCTGTTTAAAAGAGAACAGGCTTGTCTGCTCTGGAGGGGCTGAAGTGCAGCTGTGGAAATCTTGTACAATAAAATATATTGAGGCAGGTTAATGAAGGCAGGTTTATTTTTCAGCCAGGCTTTGGAGCATGTAATCTCAGTTCTTTGAATTTACTGCAGCAAAAACATCATGTACAGCCTGCTCCAGCCAAGGTTCTTTGACATCATAATGGCTCCACTTTTCCCCCCACTTTTGGCAATGAATAGTCGACCTTTGAAATAATTGTCTTCATGAGTTTTGAGCTGCTGAAAGTGAGCAGTGACTCAAGATAATTGCCACTTCACTAAACCTCATAGTGAAGCCCTCAAAACAGGGACCTCAGAAACCAAACTCTCCAAATGTTTTCTTAAATGTGGACTTCCTGGGGATGTGCCAATATCATGGCAGCTCCTACTCTAGCAGCAGTTTTCTAGGATGTTGGAAGTAGGTTTTTCTATGTTTGAACTTTCATGGTGATGTAACTTCTGTGAGACTAGAAAAACAAAAATAGCTGACTTCTTGTGACAGCAGGTAACGTGAGAATAAAGTTTGTTGTCAGGCAAAATGGGAGCTTCTTTCTCCTGCTTCACAACCCAAAGGATGTGAAGGACTGAGGAGCAGGACTTGTGGCTGTGCTGATTAGACCTGACATCAGAACAGTCATTAATTGAATGTTGCATAGATTAAAGGGTGGAATCATCAGCCTGAGGTCTTAATGAACACAAGTGATGGTGTTTTTATGAAATCATTGATGTGTTGCTGTTCTCAGGTTTGATCATTCCTGCTAATTGTGTGTCGCCCCTCGTGAACCTCCTGTCGACGTCCGACCAGTCGCAGCAGCTCGCCGTGCAGCAGCAGCAGATCTGGCAGCAGCACCACCCCCAGAGCATCACCAACCTCAACAACGCCTAAGAGGACAAGCTACAGGTGTTGACTTTGGTGTTTGAGGAAAAGGCTGTAAAAGCATATCACTTGCATAAAAATCAGGGACAGATTCCAAAGAAATATAACTTTTTCAGTTCAGTTGTGTCTCAAATACTTTGGGAATAAAGAGATCTAAAAAGGTTGGTAGAACTGAAAGCCAGCAGTTGTTTATGGTGGTGCATCTGTCTTTCCTTATGCTCTCTGTAGTGCTTCCTGTTTGCTTTTACTTTTGGCCTTTTAAGCTACAAACCACAATTTGTTTGAAAATGCTTGAAAATCCCCAAGCAGGCTTTATTTTTATCTTGTCATACAGTGCTCAGGGTTTAACGCAGTGCATCGATGCCATTGCTGTGGGAGATCTCGAATGCATGTATTGAGTATATATATAGAAAATATATATTGGGTTTTTCTCTTCAATTTGAGTTTATAAAAGCATGAAACCTAGAGGTTGCACATCATGCATTCAGGTTCCTTCCCAGTTTCTGTTTGACAGTGCATGTCTTTGGAAACGGGCATGGACAGCATAAACACACGAGACAGGAATTCAGAGAGAAACACAATCTTAGTTGTACAGCATTGGTTATTGCATTTTTATAGTGTTCATACCCAGGTGTTGCATTTTTTCTGGTTCTCTCCTGGGAGTTATATATTTGAGTCTACAACATGTTCTTTTTGTGATAAACATCTTAAATTAAAATTAGTTCATTTTTAATGTATTAATGGTATTCCTAATGTGTACTGCAAAGATGGCTGGATGCCTGTTTTCCTTAAATTGAAGCATTTCCTTAATCTGAGGTGGTTATGGAAACTTAAGTGCAAATTCACTTCCATCTTGCATACAATCTTATATTTTTTACTTCATTAACATAATTTAATTTGTCACTTTTAAGATGAAACCTTACTTGAGCTGTAAATTAGAGAATGGGAAACACTTGAGGGTTCCGCTGTATGTGCTGTTTCTGTTATGTTTAATATGTTGTAAGACATTGTAGAGTTTATCTGGAGCTGTTTAAAAGAAATTGTAATGTACAAATGTGAATAGTCACTTATCTATAATATGGGTAAGTTTTGTTTTGCCTATAATAGTAGATGTTTATAAGAAAGTGAAGGACAATGTTTGTCATTTCTTGCTTGCACAGGTTGCACTATTGAAAAATTGAGATTGTATAAACCTGTCCAAAAAACTACAAGATAATGATCTTGTAGATGTCAAATAAAAGTTATTGTACTAACAAGAAGTGGAGTCTTGTTTAGGCAATCACCATATTCCAAAAAAACTAACAAGTCTGTACAATTGGAATTCAACAGGACTTGGCATGTTCCAGGCTGCTCTAACCTGGCTTCTGTCTTGCAGCCCGAATCTCTCGCTGAACTCGCTCATGAGGCAAGAACTAAACTCTGTCTAAACCTCCCTGTGTACTTTAAGGAAGGCTCAGTTCCAGAGCAGGATGGCTGCAGGTGTGGCACCTCTGAAGCACTTGGTGAGCCACTCAGGGGTCAGCAAGAGTGGGGCTGAAGTTCTGCAGATGAGGCTGAAGGGGTTCCCTTATGGAATTACTGCTCCTGAGGCTCTGTTAATGCTCCCTGTGCCAGCAGCTCTGGGTGGTCACCGAGCCCCTGCTTGGCAGGGAAGGACGTTTGCCCACTTCCCTCAGCCCCAGCCTGAAGTGGTCAGGAGGGGTGAATCCCCCTGCTCATGCTTGGGATAACTGGAAATGCAGATCTGGAATAAATCCTCTGCTGCACCTCTGTAAATACCTGGAATGCAGGTGCTCTGCTGGGAGCAAGGGAAGGGAGCCTGAGCACTGTCATAGCACTGGGAGCTGATGATGCCCTGGCAAACTCTAGAGCACAGGGTGTGGAGGAGGCTGTTCTGTGTTCTGTACCCACCAGGGGATGGATTTGGCACCCATTCCAGGAGCAGGGCTGGGATTTTGAGGAGTGTTGACAGATTACTGCTGCAGCAGACAGCAAACCAAACTGCCAGTAATGGCAGGCTGTGTGTGCACTGCCCTGCCTCTGCTGCTTAATTGTTATTTGCTGTAGAAACTTCTGCCATCTGAGATGGTGACATAACATTTTAGGTCTTGATCCTCAGTAAAATAGTTCTGGAAGTGGTAGATTTGCAATTAGTGATTTCTTTTTTTTTAATAATGATTTAAATGCACTCAGTCCCTAAGTGCTCTTCTCAGCTGGTGTGCTCACTTTGATTGTTGGGATGAGCAAATCTGATATTCCCTGTATTGATGAGCAAACCACACTATTTTGCTTCAACCTTTTAAACTTCCCACGGACTTGTGTCCCCTGGAAGCTGACAGTACTTCCAAGATCCATAAGAACTGTTCCTGTTGCAGAAATCCATTGCTCTTTGCCTGCTCCTTGCACCATCACTGCCTTGGCTTTACCATCCACTTACTAACACAGCTGCAGCCACGGCTCTGGACTGTTTAACATATTGAAAATTAACATCAAAAAAAGAGAAAACAGCCTTCAAGCCACAGCAACATTTTCTCTCTTGAAAATTCCCACTCGGTGCTTGAGGTGTAGATTTTGGTATTTGTTCCCTGCATGAGCTGCTGATAAAGCTTGTGGAGAAAGGGAATATAAATTGTCCTGGATGGGGCAAGAACAGTGAGTGGTGTCCCTTTGCAGCACTGCCTGTGAGACAAACATCCTCCTGGGAAGGAAAAAAAGACCAATTATTACATCATAAATTACCAGGCAAGGGTGGTCTCTGTATTTTCCTGCTTGTGGGGTATTGATCTGCTTTGTGCAAAATGAAATACAAAATGCTTTGTACATCTGAAATGGGTATAAAACCTAAAAAGGACAGAGGGCTCTGGTAACTGGGGCAATGCCATGTGTAAAATAACAGCAACTTCTGTACTGTGTGGATTTTGGAATTGTGCTGCAGAAGGGGAAGGGACATATTTGAGTTGATTTGGGAACTGAAAACTCAAATTTTGGGTTTTCTTTTCTAACTGTCTCTTGACAGCAACTAAGTTATGATTTGTTAACTAGTTTAATAATTAAGATATGTCTGGCATGATAAATGCAATTATAACCCACTCAAAACCTCCTTACATTGCAAGTATTCCACTTTTTCCAGTGGCTGTGTGGTTCATTGGGAACACACTCCTCTTGTAAGGACTTAAAGTTCCCCAAAGATACGAGTTCTCTGTTCCATGTGTAGTATTTTCTTTGTAAATGGAGAAATCTCTGCAACCTGTAAACGCTTGTTCAAGTGAATTATCAAGGGGTTTTGTATTTTTCTTTTGTGTTTGGAATAACTTCACTCGGCTCCCAGTGCAGTCTGTACATAAATAGAGCCTGTTTGTATATAGAGGTGTTAAAGGCTACTGAATTATTGAATGTAAATAACTCTTGTTTTCCTCTGTGGTTTTTTCCTTCATGACCTTCCCAAGATGTATTCCTATTTTCTCAACCTGCCACATGGGCAGCTTGTGTGTACTTTGAAATATATATAGAGCATATATAAACCTTCCAGGGTGTGTGTGTACATTGTAGATGTTATGTGTTGTCATCTTTTTTTTTTTTTTTTTCAAAACTCCATTGTCTGTCTCTCATGATCTTTTTGATGCTCTGGGTTTATTCTGTATTTTTAGTGTAAAATGCATTCCCCTGAGAGAAATGGACCCAATGTCTTTCAGTGATGCATGTTCACTTCTTAGTGCCTGCAGCACAGAAACAAATATTTGAGTTTTCATGCAGATTGTTTCCTTCAGTCTTTTCAGTATTTCAGAACTTGAGCTTTAATCCTAGAAACATTTCTGTTTTCTTCCACTTATTGGAATCTCCAGCTGTGCATTCAGTGAGCTCTGAAAATCAGAGTTCTAGAATTAAGTTCTAACTTATCAAAGTCTAATACTGCTTTTATATTAAATGTGAACTGTCTTAAAAGTGCTCTAGAAAGGCAGTGATTGAGAGCAGAAAAGATGTGTCTATTGTAGCATTTTCCTGGGAAAATTTTGAGCTTCCTGTCATGTCTAAATGTGCAAAATGAACATAATGAAACTTCCTTGAGAAAAAACAGTGCAGATTTTTAATTGCCAGGTAAAAAATAATATATTTCTATCAAAGTCAGAGATGAGTAAGAAATCTCATAAATTGTTTCTCTCTTCCTTAGCCCTTGAGCTTCCAGCAGCTGTCCCGTGGGCTTGGCCCTTCCCCAGCTGCAGGGAGGGACTGTGGCCCTGCAGTTGTTCCCTGAATTCCGTGGGTTGCCAAGTCTGCTGACAGAGCCAGGGCGAGAAGTGTGCAGCTGCAAATAGCAACAAAATACTTCTGGGAGTTTCTGTGGTCACCGTGAGCTTTTACCAGGGAATGTGGAGAGCTGAGGGGGTGGTGGTGCCCGTGCTGGAGCTGCAGCCTGTGCTTCCCTGGCAGGAGGGACAAAGTAACACAACCTCAGCCCCAGCAGAGACCTGCAAACCTCGGGGCTGGGGCTTCCCTGGGAGCAGCGTCAGCCCCAGGTGCTGCTCGGTTGTAGGATGAGTTTGAAAAGCACCAACTCTCAAGGAGAAAAACAGGGAAGAAAAGGCTGTGAGGTGCTGTTTCTCAGCCCCATTTACAACAGCTGCAGGCAGGCTGGCCCTAAAAGTTTGTGCTGGAGAGAGTGAGATGTAAAATCCTGGAGAGAACTTCCTGAATCTGATGTGCTTCGCTATTTCTTTATTGGCCCAAAGTAATTCTTGAGTGAAAGGGCTTTGAGGCACCACTAAGGTTCAGGAATAGGAACTGGACAGGGTTAAGCTGAGGCCAAAACTTGTGGAAGAAATATTTTGCCTGCTGTGTCCTGAACCAGTCTCCAGGATTCTGTGAACCTGGCACCCTGTGGAGATATCTGTGTGGAAGCTCAAAGTAAAGCATTTGGTGCACTTAAAACAGGCAGCTAAACCAAAATCCAGAAGTATATTCAGATTTAAGTGATGTCCTGCAGTGTCAATACCTGATGTGTGTAACATTTTATTTTGTAAGAGCTGGCTTTGGTTGGTGTCTCTGAGTTTAGCTGTGCTTAGGGCATCACTCCTGTGACAGGGGCCCCTGTGGAGGAGGAGTTTTCCTACACTTCATTTGTACTGGGAAGGATAAAGAGACCTTTCTGCTGCCATTTCTGATGCCATATATATTTGTCTCTTCTTCCTGTCTTGGAGAAGATAACTAGGAAAATGCCAGCTTCCTTGCAGTCACAGAATCACATTTTTATTTGCCAAGTAATTTGATTTATTTTTCAGTCATTGACATATTGAGTTTTATTGGAGGTGGGTGTTGGCTGCCTCGGCACCTTCCCTGTACCCCAGCCCTGCAATAACTCACTGGAAATCTGCTCTGCACAAAGGATACACTGATTTTTTTGAGCAGGGCTTTGCTATTAGTACTTGTTCAGTCTCCGCCTTTAACGGTTCAAGGTGACAGAATCCCAAAGCCACGTGGGATTTCAGCTGAGCTGTGTGAGGAGTTTTTGTTGCCTGCCCTAATGGGAACCTCTGCCAAGCTGAAAGCCTCCATCCTGCAGCCTGGGCTGGTGCTGTGTCCCCTGTTCTCTGCACCCACAGCCGACACTGGCGTGTGCCAAACGTCCCCAGAGCAGCAGGACTTGGAGTGCCTGGCAGTAAAACATCAGCAGTGTTCACAAAGATTTATACCCCCAAAAATGACAAACTGAAACATGATGGACTCTGTACTCAGTTCTTTCTTTTTTTGGTAAAAAATTGGTAAATTAATTAAGCTGATTGCTACTTTGGGATTTTTTTTTTCTTTCCCCTTTTAATTTTCTGTTCTGGAACTTGCCCACAGAGATGCTGGAACACCTTTCAGCAACACATCTACATCCATTAAACACACTCATTGTCTCACCATTTTAGGATCCCTCAGACTAGCAGAAGTCTTGTTCTAGTGATCCAAACAGCTTTTCTTTCAATCTACTTGAATCCTGGCACTTAACCTGGTTAATGTCACTGGTTAATTAAACTGTTTCTATTGGTAGTTAAGAGCAGACTCACAACATTCTCAAAGTGCTAATTATGTTGGGCTTAAAAAAGAGAGGAGGGTTTATAAAAACTGTATCAAGATTGGAAAGGATCAACTTCAAATTTTATGCAAAGTATGAAAAGAAATTTACATTATCCAAGGAGTTATTCTGGGGTAAACAGACTAATCTCAGTTCTGTACATCATTTAACATTGACTTTTATTCTCATTGCCCCCAAATATGGAAAAGTGATGATGCCAAGATCTCAGCAATAAATGACGATGCCCAAACCTCAGAATTTAATTATTCATTTTCACAAAGCAGTAGACTTTGTTCTGTAAATAAGGGAGAAAATTTTTAAGAGAGGTTTTGGTTGGCTCCTTTCCAGCATGTAAATAATACACCTTAAAAATGCCAGCGAGGCAGCTCGGGAGCTGACAGCTTCTTCCTTTGGAAGTCCAGGTCTGGTTTGTATGTTCCTTCCACGTCTATAAAGCTGAAGAACCGACTTTGCCTGCTAAATGTACAATGAATTGCAGGGCATAAAGCAGAGCTCTGTATCAGCTTAGCCAGAGTGAGTTAAATCATAAACCAGGGTGCAAGTGATTTAATCCCTCCTGGGTAAGATCTCCCCTGAAGTTACTGGGAGGGAATACAAACGTGGAGCAATGGAACGGTGAGGATCTGTGCCTGCAGCTGGTCTGCACAATTCCCAGCGTTACCTCTCCGTGTGGGAAACCTGAGCTTTGGGACACGGCAGAGCTTGGGCTCGGGACCTTCCTGGCGACAGCTCCTGCCTGTTTTAGTGAGGCCCCCAGCTCAGGCTGCCCCAGCTCGGCTGCTGAGCCACCCGCACCCCCCGGCCCGCTGTGCGCCCCAGCTGGGCTGGAGCCCAGCGCTGCTTCCCTCCCTTCCCTGGGTCAGGAGAAAAGCCCATCCCAGGCCCTCCTGGCGAGGGGATGCTCCTGCAGCGGGTGCCCGGGCCTGGCCCCTTTGGGGCTCTGCTCTGCCCTGGGCTCGTGGCTCCGCCGCGGTGTTTGATCTCTCTGGCACGGCTCGGCCTCACACCGCACTGTTTAAATTCCCGACCGAGCCATCGCCCGCCGCCAGCGTCTGCCAGGGCTGTAAATCCCTCACATCCGGGATTGTCCCTCCCTTTCTGTGCACACAGAGCAAGGGGACAGCGAGGTGGCTGCCAGCTGCAGCATCTGCGGGGGCAGCTGCCTCTGCTCCCGGGGAGCACCCACAGCGTGTCCCCCAAAGGGATCTGGGGCGGCCCCATGGCCTCCCCTTCTTGCTTTTGTCGAGTGAAGAAGGGGGTTGGGGGTTTTAGGCTGCTGTCGCACTTCAGGTAGATGTTTAGGCAGAGTTGGATCGTTCGGCTCGCTAAAAATACTTCGTGTTTAGCATCACCCCGTCCCACTGCCTCCACTGGGAGAGGGAATTGGCGCTGGAATTGGCAACTGCACGTCCTTCTGCACCCACGTTCTCACAGGGCTGGGCACGGAGCCTTCACACCAGTGGTGCTCATACACAGACAGCAGCTTGGCAAGAGATTTCAGCACTCTCCCTTCTGCTCCGAGCAGTGTCCTGGGGCAGGAGCTCGGCAGACGTGTTAGACTCAGCCTGGCAAAAGCTGTGTCTGGGCTGTGGGCTGGTGAGGGAAGAAGTGCCGTGCCCGGCAGTGCCAGCCGAGGGCTGTGTGACACCGGCAGAGACACCGAGGGGCCACACGGCACTGAGACTCTGCTGTCCTGTCACCGTGATTTACCTCCTGCTTTTCCTCCTTCCCCCTTCACCCTGCTCCTCTCTCCCCCGCCAACTCTGAGTTGTTGTGAAGCTCCACATTCCTTTCCTCACAGTCATTTCCATTTTCCAGCCCTAAGCTTTGCTTCCACTCTCTCCTCCGCTTCCTTTGCTCAAATGACCAACGAACAAAACAATTAGGGATGCTCCCATCAGGCTGCAGAGTTGGTGTTACAAGGAGGCTCTGAGGGACAGAGGTGTTTGTGCTTCTGATTATTTGTTTCAGGCATATGACACTGCTCAGGTGACACTCTGCACTCAGATTTTCTGTGGGGCTTAACCCCAATGTGTCCCTTCAAACCGTGATTTGAATCTCAGCCCTCACAGGTGCCACGTGGATGATTATTTCACATGGACAAGGGGTGTTTGACACCAGCCTGCCTCTGGGAATCTCTCCAGGCAAGCCAGCACAGCTTTGCCGCAGTGGATTCCTGCGCTCCCAGATGCAGAGCAGGTTCAGGAGCTTTCCCAGACAGGGCTGGGATGAAAGCAAGTCTCGGAGCCTCCTCTGCCCCAGCCAAAGGGTGGGGTATTCCCTGCCCCGGGCCCGCAGCAGCGCGGGGAGGGAGCAGAAGCAGGGCCGTGCCGCAGCCCGGCAGTGCCAGCTCACTCCTTGGCACAGCCTTCAAGGGCTCAGGAGTGGGAGGGAAGCGGGAGTCCAGCCCACAGGGCAAGAAGGGAGAGTCCTTCCAGGCAAACTGAAGGAATCGGGCAGGGTGGAGCACCCGTTTGTCTGGAAAGATGCGGAGAAGCCCTGTAATGTGGGGATAGAGTGATATTCCATCCCTGCAAGCAACAGCAAGGAAGGAGGAGCCTCTTGGCCCAAGCCCCACCATCAGCCCGGCTGCCGGTGCTCTGTGCTCAGCAGGGCAAAGAGAGCCTCCTCTCCTCTCCTCTCTCCTCTCTCCTCTCTCCTCTCTCCTCTCTCCTCTCTCCTCTCTCCTCTCTCCTCTCTCCTCTCTCCTCTCTCCTCTCTCCTCTCTCCTCTCTCCTCTCTCCTCTCTCCTCTCTCCTCTCCTCTCCCTGAGGGAGCTCTGCAGTTTTATTTGCCAGTACTTACCAAGCAAAATGAAGCGGTTTCATTTCTGCTCTAATATTTCCTTGCTGGTTTTCATTGGAATCTGGGCTGGTTTTGATATTGGTGCCTGGTGCTTGTTCGCCTGGCAAACTGCAAAGAGGAAAACTTTCATTAGAGAGATTCCAGGCCTGTGCTTTTTGTGGCTGAGGGCTTGGAAACTTCTCATTCCTCCTCCGTGGTCCTGCAGGGAGACCTCCAGCCAGAGCAGCAGAGAGCAGGCTCTCTACTCACACTGCCTCAGAGCTAAACCCACAGCACCACCAAGGCCTCTTTATCTCAAACATTCCCGGTGCCTTCCCGCAGCTTTACAGGTGCTATTTGCTCTTTCTCCTGCTGGAACACGACACCTCGGGGGCAGAGCGTCCCCCTCGGAGCTGGAAGGGGCCTGGGATGGGCTGCTCGGCTGTCTGCTGGCAGGGCTGCTCCGCTTGGCAGCCACACAAAGGGCTCAGGAGAAGGAGGAAAATGAGGCTGGGAGGGAGACTCGCTCCACATAATACGGCATCTGGCCCTGGGAGGAACCATCTCGAAGTGGGGAGCGGGGCTAGACTGGGAAGAAGTTTGCCAGGGAGGATTTAAGGGGGAAAGCTTGTCTGGAATTGGCATCCGGGCTTCCACCTGGAATTGCTGCGAGGCTGTTTGGTGATGTGGGCCAGGCTCTGGGATTTTCTGGGGCCTGGCTCTGGCTGCTGCTGCAGCACTCCTGCCTCGGACACTGGGTCACAGCCCTCCTTGCAGAGCCTCAGAGGGCTCCTTCCCCTGGAGGGGAGCAATCCAGAGCTTCCAGGGGGGTTTTGGGGTGTAAGAACAACAGGGTGGAGCTGGGAATGTGTATTTTTATTCGGGATTAGGTGGGTTTTGTGCATTTTGGTGAGGATGGGGCAGTAAGCAGCAGATATCACAGAGGAGGGACACCAAGGGCTGTCAGCTTTCTCATGGGAACAAAAAAACCACGAGGGAAACTTTGTAGCATCAGCAGGAAGCAGTTGTGGGGAACAGAGACAGGAATGGAAGGAGCTGTAGCAAAGCGATAAGAAAGGAGCAACAATGATGCCAAAAAGCATAAAATGCACAATTTTCCCTCTGTGCCAGGGTCCCAGACTGCCCCAGGGGTGTGCTGGGTGTCCTGGGAAAGGAAAGGTTCTGCACCAGGAGCTGCTGGCCCACCATAATCCCAGTGAGAAAGGTACTCTGCTCTGCAAAGCATCTTTGGAAATTCTGTTTGTTAAAGCTGACACTCACTTGCCTCTACCACTTGTGCTTTCAACAGAGGTTAAACCTTGCCTTCACCCAAGACTTAAAAAGCTTAATTTTCAGTCCAGGCCTATCAGAGGCTTTTCATTTTGGTTGATCATGTTAGTTGCAGCAAACTGCAGAGCAGTTTGGAGACTCAGAGATTAAATTGGAGCTCAGCAACTTGAAGGTGCATCTGTGGTTATTTTATGTGTGATGCTGGATCACCAGAAATGTGGGGATAAGTATTTGAATATAAACTCCCTCTAGGAAAAGGAACAAACTTCTCACCACTTTCCCCTTGCTGCTACACGGGGCTCTGTGGTGGGTAAAGGACAGTTAGAATATCCCCAAGTCACTCAATTCATTAAGCCTGACAACAATTAATTACATTGAAATTAATGCGCAAATTTAATGTTTTACACACCTCAAAGACATGCCAGGAAAAAAAGAGGGTCTTACTGTGCCATCTTCAATTCTTCTAATTGTTGATTTAACCCAAGGTGATAAGGAACAAGCCTAATTTGTGCTCTTCATCTGCAGGTCCCCATGAGTGTTACAGCACAGCTCTGTGATGAATATTTCGTTTTGTTTCCAGATCCAAGGGGACAAACAAGTTTGTTTAACAGCATGGCCCAAGGCCCCTGGCTCTGTGGCAGAGCTGCCAGCACCTTCCAACATCCCACTTTGCATGTGTATTCCTCACACCCTCGCCCGAGGGCTGTGGCACCGGCCCCGCAGAGCTTTGGAAAAGGAAAACCTCCTTCAGATCAGTCACAGCTCGGGCTAAGCAGGGGCTGGAGGCAAACTCTGTGGAAACACTGGCTGCTCAGTATTCCCAGTGGTTTGGGAGGAGTAGAGGTGAGGAAGTCAAACCAGGAGAGGGAACAGAGAAAATACCAAGAGAAGAAAGGGGAGGGGGACAGAGTAAATGTTGCAGATATCACACAACTCAGAAGAGGCAGCTGTACCTGGAAAATCCATCACCAGTGTTTCTTGTAGTGACTGAAGAGACAGACATGCCTTCCTGTCCATCCTCCCTTGCTGGAAAACAGAAAATTTATTTTTAAGTTATGTCTTAGTGTGCAGAAGTCTTGCAAATGTCACCTGTGTGATAAAATGGCTCTGCTGTATTTCCTGCTCTGTGACTTGGCCACTTGGTGATGAAGGGCTGCTTTTGCTGCCAGTGAACACGGCTGAGCTGTCAGGCTGCAGAGCAGGGACCTGCAGGTGCTGTGCACAGCCTGGGAGCTGCAGCTGCCCCACTCGAGGCACAGTTTGTGTGTGCAGAGCACAACTCCCAGCCTGGGACACCAAACAAGGTGGAACCACAGGCAGCCCCTCCAAGGGAGCTCGGGCTCTGTGGTCACCCTGCTGAACAGCCAGCCCAGGGCCCGAGCACCGTTGTGGTTTTGTTCTTGTGGCCATACCTGGTTCAGAACAACTGCAGCGAACCCTCAGAGCACATGGCAGATGGGAAGAACTTGCAGGTACTTCCTACCCTCAGTGAGTGCCAAAAAACCAAGAGTAAAATAATCTGAAGCTTAAATAGAGTCTGGGGCCAAGCAGTAAGTTGGTCCTTTACCAGGGTCTTGTGTCCTGTGCCACCACTGCTACCTGTGCCCAGAAAACTGCAGAGCAAACATCAGATACCCAGATCTGATACTGCTGGGCTCCTGCTGACAGCACAAATGATGCTGCCCTACAAGCCTGACCATCTCATCAAGCCTGGCCCTCACTGTTCGCTCCAAAGCTCGCGGTGCCTTGTGCTGAAGGAAGAATAATCTTTACAGGACTTCTTCCATATCCCCTGCCTCCCCCTTGGAATATTAGATATTTTGAAGCTGTCATTATAAAACCCAAGTAGAATACAGGGGATCTTGTTCCTCCCAGTGTTGCTCTGAGCACAGTTTGGTAGAGTTGGTGTAAAGCCGTGGAAAACACGGCCAGCTCGGAACGCTCCCATTTCGCACTCACTTGGTGTAACTGCAAACAACCACACCATGGAAAATCCCGAGCGGCGTGCAGGACTTCGCTGGCCTTCCAAGATTCGACAGAAAGGCTGTTATTTACAAATCTGGAAGAGAAGCTTTAGGTTTGCAGAGCTCTCACTCACACGGTGAGGGTTTACCAGTGCAGTCTTTCAGGGCTCTAAGAAGAATTACACAGTTGTAATCACAAGCGCCAGTGTGAAACTACTGTCACTGAGCGTGTAATTCTGTGCCTGGGGCTCTCAGGACCCCTCTCTAACAGAGAGAGGATGCATGGATCAGTTGTAATGACAGTCAGTGCCAGTCTGGAATTCGCCAGGATTGAGCACTTGGTCTGGAAATAAAACACAATGGCGTTTCATCTGGTCCCAGTCAGAATTTTCAGATGTTTCTTTCATGCAGTGTACAGTCAGTAGGGCACGAGCCGGGGGCTCAAAGGCTGCTCCTCTTTTCCCATTCTCCCTCAATTCTCCTTTATGCAGAGGAAATAATCTGATTGCCCCGTGACTGTTTCCGTGTCTCTGTGATGGAGGTGTTACCTGCTTCCCTCTGCAGGGCCATCCACTCCGGGCCTGAATCCGTGCCGCTGACAAGGAATGTGCCCCTGATTTCCAAGAAGCAGGATCAGGCTCTCTGTGTTTGCTGTCATTAAGAGCAGTATGAAGCCATGGATAGACATTAAGTAGCACATGCAATAAAATTACCACATCTCAGAGAGGCTGGCAGTAAAATGTACGTGGGGGTCTGATCTTGTGGGTCTCAGGCTGAGCTGTGCACCTAAGGAGAGATTGTCCAGATCCCAGGCAGTTTTGTTGGGATAAGTCTGGAATAATTGAACGATTTTTGAGTGTATTTGATATTAATTGACAGAAGGAGCAAACCTGAATGTCTTGCAGTGAAAAGGATGAGTTCTGATGGCAGACACATGCTGGAAAGCTTCATCATTTAACCTGATTTTTTTTTTTTTTTAATTTTGGTGGGGAAGTTTTACTGCTGCTTGCAAGCAGAAAATGTGCCAGTCAACGAGATTTATAATTTTTTAGTCCCTCAGAAGCTGCAATCCACATTAACCTTCCATCTTCAAGCTGAGAGAACTAGTGGTTTGGGAAAAAAAAAAAAAAGAAGGAAATAAAAGGTATTTTATTGGCGGCATCTAGAGGGGTGGGTGAGGAAAAAAATAATTATTTTAAAATTATCAACAGGTATTTTCCATCGAGGTTGGCGGGGGGGGGGATGAACGCGGGGCGAACGCCCGGTGTGAG